>CABHPQ010171098.1:0-21703 GCA_902168405.1 Peromyscus aztecus
CCCCGCAGGATGAGTAATGTGGGATGAATCCATTCAGTGCCTCAAAGGGACGTTTAGAGAAGAAAGGTACTTGGCAAGGGTAATTCCTTGGACTGCTCTCCCTTTCCACTCCTCTGTGTTTGATTTGCTATCAAAACAATCAGGTAACATCTGGCTAGGACATTCAAAATGCCACCAATTTTGAATCATTCAACCCTAGAGCAAGACTATCATCCATCACTCATTTTCACCATTACCCACATTTTCTCAAGCGCTGGAATGTGTTTATGCAGAGTTAATGGACCGTGTTGGAAGGGATTAGGTTGGTCTGGATGTAAAGCTGGTGCAGACTGTCTTCGACGACTGTCACAGCCGCCATCGTGCACTAATTCCTTCAACATGCCAAGGAGAATCACTAGCAAAGATCTCTAGGAGACTGATTTCAAAATTGTGGCGATGATCGTTGAGAATAGGTGAAAATAGTTACATCTTCATTTTCTAACAAAGCTCCAAGGCTTCCAGAAGTTGAAAGTGCAGGTATAAAGATAGAGAAAATTCTCATTTAGAGAAAACTCCAACATGTGCCTTGATTGTGGTGGTACACATTGTGTCCCCCAATATATTGTGTACCCTAATAAAACTTATCTGGGGTCAGAGAACAGAACAGCCACTAAATTAGACATAGAGGTCAGGCAGTGGTAGCACACACCTTTAATCCTAGCATTTGGGAGGCAGTAATCTGTGTGGATCTCTGTGAGTTCAAGGCCACACTGGGATCAGAGCCAGGTGTGGTGAAACACACCTTTAATCCCAGCACTTGAGATCTCATGTCTTTGCTTGCGAGGGGCACACGCCTTTAATCCCAGGAAGTGGTGGCAGGAAGCAGAAAGGTATATAAGGCATGAGGATCAGGATCTAGAAGCTTTTAGTAGCAGTTCAGCTGAGATCTCTTTCAGGTGAGGACTCAGAGGCATTCAATCTGAGGAAACAGGATCAGCTGAGGAGTTGGTAAGGTGAGGTTGGTTGTGGCTTGTTCTGTCTCTCTGATCTTTCAGAATTTACCCCAATAGCTGGCACCAGGTTTTTTTATTAATAAGACTGTTTAGCAATTCATGTCACACTTGATTTTTAACAGAATTTCATGAAAATCAACTAATAGCATCTCCTTGATGACAAGGTTTAGGTACCTGCTTTCTTTCCAAGATGATTTCATGTCTCTTCTGCCCGCATTGAGTCTTTCTTCCCTGCTCTGATACCTAGTGATCTCATTTACCTCTGAAGGGATTGTCATGGCAATGCAGTGGGATTTTATTGTGGTGGTTTGTTCTGTCACCATTTTTTTCCTTACTCTCTTAACTACTCTGTGTTTTTCACAAGTTGGGAATCAGGTGTCACAGCTTCTTTTACCCTCTATACCACCTATAATAATAGTGTTGTACACATTGTACTCCAGCAAAGGAATGAAGAAAATAAATTAATGTATCAACAAGCTAATTGGCAGTACCAATGACTAAGTCAAACTTTATCTTATATTGATAAATAGAGTCCATAGTTGCATTCAGACTGATCAAAATTCTATTCGAATGACGCTGTTGTTACTCAGGAGTCCCACAATTGAGGTATGTTTCTCTATTCTACTTCTGGAAAACCACTAGATTATTTTTTATTGTTGGTTTGCTTACTACTTAGTCTTCTTCTTTCTCTCGTTATCACAAAGACTGATATGAACTGGAGTTTTGTTGGGTACATTTGTTCTCTGATTTCATGCATATACAATGTATTCTGATTACTCTAAGCCTCATCCACATCAAACCTGCTGCTTCTCTACAAATTCTTTTCCCACATTTATATCTTTTTGGGGTGTGTGTGTGTGTGTGTGTGTGTGTGTTTGATCTAGTGAGTTTAGCAAGGGTTGTCTGTTTGATTGTGTCTTTGAAACTATTCCTTTGAGTTTGGTGAGCTTACTATAGTGCACACAAGTGAAGACAATGACTCCTCCTTTCCCAGAATCTATTAGTAGCCAGTAGTTCAGCAATGAGGGGTATGGCTTCATGTGCTTCCCCTACCCATGACTCCCTGCTTGTAGAGGCAGTCCTGTTCAGGCCTGGTGCTGGCTGCAGCTATGAGTCCATGATTTCAGTGCCTGTGCATTGCCCAGAACATGACATGGTACAACCCTTCCTGCTATCTTCCAGCTGGTACATTCTTTATACTTCTTCCTCTGTGAGATTTCCTTTGTCTTACAAGGGGTATTCCTCCTAATATTAATTGATATTTCATCTTGATACTATGCCAGAAGTATACTTTAAAATCCTAATTTTGTCTGTAGGATTTTATAGGATCTGAGTGCTATCTAATAAGACAATTTGAGGTCAAATGTTTTAGAAACAACACTAAACAAAAACAACAAAACAAAACCACGTAGTAAGGAGTCTCAGAAGTCGTGTTCCTGAGTTCAGAGCTCAAGCATCCATATAAAAAGCTAACCAACAGTACCTGAATCTATAATCCTTTTACTGTGGAGACAGAAACAGGCAGATTCTGGGAGCTTACTGGTCTGCATAGTCTAATTAATGAGGGCCGGGGTCTGTGATAAACCCTTTCTTAAAAGAAAAAAAAGTGCAGAGCAACTGAGGAAGACATACTATCATCTACCTACAGCCTGCACTGGCACATGCATACTTTTATACATATGCACATACTCTCACATACATACATAATAAACACAGACATATACAATACCCATACACACAAAATGCAGTGGTATTAATTTGAAAAATAAACACAATATTCTTGAGGATTCTTGTAAGGGGTTTTACATCAACTTGAAATAAATTTGTGATACTTGTGCATGTTTGCTCAAAGTTAGCTAGCTGTACCTTCATTCTTAATGTAATAAAGATCAAGATAGATCTTTCTGCTATGTCTTTTGAGAGCATCTAACGTGTGGAAGCCCACAAAGGTTTCCTAGTGAGATCTGCATAAGGGGATGGATTGACCATTACCAGGTGTTTGGAAGGATCTGCACTTGGCTGTGCTAGGGGGAGGTCTTTTGCCCCACCCTTGGCATTTCTATAAATAGCCCTTTAGAAGAGACAGAAGGGGCTGGTGGGTCTTGATCCAGGCCCTCCCGAGATTATCCTGTGTTTCTAATCTGTCTCTCCCCTCTATATTGCTATCTAAATATTTCTCACTTCTCCCTACTCAAGAGTATCCTGTGGAAAAAGTGGGGACAAATCCTCCCACACTGAAGGATGGATATTGGGCTGTAATAATTAACACCACTTTAAGTACATGTGAACCTGGCCATTTACAAGTCTGATCCTGTTCTGGTCACTGTAGTAAATGTGGACAGTCTGAACACAGAAATTGATTTCATGATTTAGAATAAATTCACAAAATCTCTCTTCTCTAAGTTTTATGGGTTTTTGTATTTACATTTTTCATCTTTGCATGTTTTTTAAAAATGAAACAAAAATGAAACCTAGAAACTTCACCTGTAATGTCATATTTTTGGTTTCGGTCCTCATATTTTGGGCTATTATTATCATTTGAGTTCTTGTTCTGTAGCAGAATTTCAGGGCATTTGAAGATGCTGTCTTGCAAATCTTTCCTCACTACTGAAGCTGTTACAGTACTCTGTACATGTTCAACAATTATCCAGGGGATTTCTAGCACCTTCTGGTTCTCTGAAAATGCAGCTCAGAAAAGACTGGGCCGTGGAAGAGCGTAGGCACTTTATGGTTGCTACTGGAGGGGAGTGATATGTCTCAGGGGCAGAGGCACCCATTAGTTGCCATTGGGAAAGTAAATAACTCTCATCTTTGTTCATACAAACAACCTTCATTAAAGATGGTAGATTAAAATAAAACATGGAAAGAGGAGAAGGACATGTTGGGAAAGAAAACAAATTCTATGGGTGTGAAAGAAGGGTAAGAGAGGAAAATGGGGAGGGTCAATATAAACGAATTACAGTGTGTGTGTGTGTGTGTGTGTGTGTGTGTGTGTGTGTGTGTGCACGCGCACGCGCGTGTGGATGTGAAAATATTAAAAAAAGAAAAAAATACAAAATCCTGATAATTATTTGCCTAAAATCTTTATTACACTGTGTATATCTTAAAAGTTAAAGATATTGTATCATTGTGACAAAAGAAAAAGGGAAAATGCTACCAACCTTCTCAAAGACCATGAACTGAGATTCGTGAGGGGCTGATTGGAGCTTTTTATTAAATTCTGCATATTCTTTTGTTAATGCAAGTTTCTACATACATTTCCTTCAATAGGTTTCATTTCATCTTAGTGGTCACCGTGCATTCAAATTATATTAGAGACTGAAACAAACTTAGTTTTCCCTGAATTATGAGGATCAGACATATTTCCAAATCTTTGAGACCGAGCATACTATCTTTGTCAATGTTCTATTGCTGTGAAGAACACCATGACCACAGACACTCTTATAAAGGAAAACATTTAATTGGGGCTGGCTTACAGATTCAGAGTTTTAGTCCATTATGAGCATGGCAGAAAGCCTGGTAGCATGCAGACCGACATGGTGCTGGAGGAGCTGAGAGTTCTACATCCAGATCTATAGGCATTAGGAAGTGGGGGAGTGATACTGGGCCTGGCTTGAGCATTTGAAACCCCAAAGCCCACCCCCAGTGACACACTTCCTCCAACAAGGCCACAGCTCCTAATTCCTATCAAGTAGCACCATTCCCTAATAAGCAAACATTCAAATATATGAGCCTATGGGGGGCATTCTTATTCAAACCACCACATATAAAGATAAGACTGCTCACTAAAATATTTTGATATGAAAACAAGGTCATGCTGATTAAAAGTGATATTATGACTTGTATCTATCTAGACAATGGTATAAATCCTGAATAAACTTGAACATTTACCTTTCTTGCAACTTCTACCCCCAAACCAGGTGGCAAATCTTATAATTGCTTTCCCCTGACTTCATCCTTTTAAGGCACCAAGAGTCTGTGAAACGGCTCTCTCTCTCTCTCTCTCTCTCTCTCTCTCTCTATATATATATATATATATATATATATATAGATAGATAGATATAGCTATAGCTATAGCTATATAGATATAGATATAGATAGATATAGATATAGATATAGATATAGATAGATAGATAGATATCTTCTTGTATTTATAACCATAACAAAATTTTTGATAAAATTTTGGAAGAGTCAAGAGCAGTAAGTAAGTGGATGAGGAAAGGAATTCACGATCAGACTTTTATATCACAGCTACTATCTTTGCTGGAAACCAAGAAAATGTTTTACATGGGTAAGACGTGCCTGACTTTATCAAATGCTATTTTATGAGATTTTGAAGTAATTTTTATATTTGTTGGAGAGTAAAGTATGGCAGGATCTTACTTTTGATGGAAGCTAGATTATTATATAGAGACATTTTTTATCAGGGAGATACTCTCTACCATTCTATTAGTTTAATTTAAGCATTATCATCTTGAAATTTATGTAGCAATTAAGAGGTAAATTTTGATTCTGGAGGCACCAAGAAAGGGCAGGATCGTCACTCAGGATATACAGTTATGAGAAGGTTAACCATCTTTTGCTCACTGCCATAATTCACTAAATGTATCACATAATGAAACTCTGTGGTAATTCATTTTTCCTGACAAAACCTGTAATGAGAACAGAAAATGAAATGAATCTATCTATTCACTTGACCCAGTGTGCAAACAGAAGGTAAGAGAATTCTAGCTCCATCCTCTGAAAGTCATCCCTGAGCTATAGTCTTAGGGTGGTTTTCCTTGGATAACTTAGTGATAAATTCGTTGAAAATATTCTCTTCTACTTAATAAAAAATGGACAAATTCTAATGAGCAGTATAGAAAATAGGTAGAGAGCTTAGCCTACAGTACATACTGCATTAGCTTTTTCTAGTTGTAGCATATTGTTTTCAAACTTGCTTCAGCATTATTTGTTACATCAAAAGCTACAAAGCAGGGTGACACACAATCATTTGATAAATTTGGAGTGATGATAGATAATTATTCTATACAAATAATATAAACATTGAAATTCAAGTACTTCTTTCAAGATCCAACAACACTTTCCTGCTTTTATCCAGGGTGATATCAAGAACTAAATAAAAATTCATGTCATTCTCTTAATTAACATCTACTTTAAATTTCATTCTAAGAACAGCCAATTAAAAAATCACTGATTCTAAATCTCCCTTGTGAACATGAAGGGATTTGACTAAAATTGTTTTAGTTGGTAGAAAAAAGAACTTTCTGTTCTCCACAAAGACCATTATCAATGTCTGTAGACCTTTTTGATTATTACACAGTTAAGGGAAATTTTAGCACTTAGTGGAGAGAATACTGAATGGCTACCAAACCCACTGCAATGCACAAGGTCAGAACAGAACCGTGCACTCCAAAATGCTAGCATCACAGTTGAGAAACACCTCGGGATGTTTCCACATCGTTGATCTGAAGTCTTTTTTTTTTTTTTTAAGTAGAATGCATGAAATGCTTTGGTCTAAGGCAGATGATGAGCAAAGAACATATGTGAAGGAGGCACGTCATCTGGTGATGCTCAAGTCTCTGACACTTGGAGGTGGGGGTACCGAGGAAGACTAAATGCTGATGTGAGCAACATCTGCTACAGAATTTATTTTAACACTTTGGTTCAAGTAGAACTGCCTCCAGCAGTCAGTGGTAATCTGAAATAGACATGGAAATGGGCTAGAAATTTCTTTAAGCATCTTTATCCATAACTTTCCTGGCATTTACTGGGGGGGGAATGTGAGTTTGCAGCTTGCCTGGAGGTCTCTGAGAAGTTTGCATTTCTGCCTTAATCTTTAATTTTTGCATGGATAGAACGTCCCTACCAGTCATCTTTTGAGATCATGGTCTACTCATACATCTCTGGAGCATGAGTTAGGGCTTCCCACATCCCCATGAATATGGCCGAGGTGTTCATAGCCTTTCTGGTCTTGTTTGTTCTATCTGTGTGACTCAGGCAGATTCATAAATAAAATTTTCCCTTAATTATTATTATTGGCAAATGCCTTAGGGATGCATCACATCACGCTGAGTGGCTCTGATAACAAAACTCAGGTTGAACACTGCGTTTTCTCTCAGAAAATGTACTTTCCTTAGGCCTGCCCCTCCCCACCCTGAGTCTGGCATGCTGCAGATCTTTGGATACCATGGTTCCAAAGCCATCTTTCAGTGCTCTCCTGGAGGTGAAAGCGGGGGATAGAGCTAGCACAAGCTAAATGGCCACATCATTTATTGATTTTACTGAGATTCAGACATTTTTGTTTAATAAGGTTCATCAACTTATTATCATTTCAACTAACCTGTGAATTTTATTTGTTCTTTGTTCAGAAAATGTTGACTTTGACAGCTTTTTTTCAGATCTCTCCATTGTGCATGGAGACAGATATATTAAAAGGTCCTTATTTCACACTCCAGAAGTGCTTTAGGATTTGGCCAACAGATATCTTGGGTTCTGTTACTCTCCAGTTCAGAAGGAGGAGAAGAACAGCACGAGGATGTCCTTCCTGTGGGATGACTGCCTAGTCTGAGGTACAGCAACGTTTCTGGTCGTCTTCCTTCCGCCCTCAACAAGACGCAGAGGGCTTTATAACAAACCCTATATTTTATATGTTCTTTATGGAAAACCTTGGACAGAGTGTGAACAATGACTTTATGTTGTTGAACCAAACACAAAAGTTACCCTGGCCTGCACAGCCATATTCAAATATTCCCAGGAGAGAAGCAGCTGTGTGGGTTGCACTTTATGTAAGGGGATAATATTTCTTCATTAAAATCATCTGTCTCTGAAAAGTGGTCTTTATGCAGGATGCATGTGTTTCTGTATCACCAATTGACTTTGTATTCATAGCAACAGAGAAGCAGCAGCCTTAGATGATTTCTATAATTATAATATTTATAATTATGAGCTGTGAGGAAGTGAACAGAGCAACTATATTTGGGAAGCTTGCTTTGCAGTGTGTTTTGATCCAGTAATTCACCCAGTTCATACAGACATACCACATACATGAGATTTCTCATTTATCTCTACCACCAGCTGAACTCAAACAGCACATCAGTATGGAGAGGTGGTTTAAATAATCTAACAATGATGAGGCAAAGAATATTCTCCACCTCCATCCAGAATGCTATCCCCTGAACTATATCTGACTTCAATATGATCTTGGGTTTTTATTACTAAAAGACTATAATTTGGACAGTAGCAACGTTATTTTTAATTGCCTGTCATCCCAGTGGATTCAACTTCCCTTTTCCTCTGTCTGCCTGGTAATTTTTAGGTACTCACTTCGGAGTCTCTATTGCACAGCTTTGATGACATCACCTACAGTCCCTACCAGTGTGCCTGCTGCAGGTTCTCTGGCCCTCTGTGGCACACAAGTATTATAGCACAGATTCAAGCTCAGAAACATGAAAATTACTATCTGGCCATGTGGTTATGCCTGATGAATATGGTGCCAACACTCTTCTTACATTGATTTGGGGTCATTTTCACTGAGGGGTCCTGATGAGAAACCTTGTCCTAGATCTTCTAAAAGTGAACATGCAAAGAATCTCTCTGTCTTACCTCCATCAACATGTCCAATAGTCCTCCTCTATCCTTGATACACTAAAGAAAATTAGAAAATGCTGTAGCTGTATTTTCACATATTCTCTCTTTCTCTTCCTCTCCATCATAGTAAAACTATGTACACTTATAATATATACTGGGAAACAAAGAAATGATACTGATTTTGTAGATAAAAATATGGCTGGAGCTTGAAACACAACTGAACAGTTATATTTTAGCTGTGAATTTGTACAAATAAACTATTGTGTGAACCTATTAAAACTTGGTGTGTCTCTTGAAAGATCTTTCACACATGATTTTTCCCAGATGTTATATGCTAGGTTCTCTCTCACTATACACAAGGATCCAGACTGCTTGAACTGAGATCTGTACTGGTCAATACCATGACAGCCTCCAAACAAGTCCTCTTTCCCTTGTCATTTACTGGAACTTTTCCAGTTTCCCAGCAAGACTGTGAAACTTGTGTGAACAAGGGCAAATCCCCCAGTTCTTTACCTTTTCGATAGCATATACAATTCAGTTGAGAATGATTTGAAGAATCAGGAAAACAGAATGAGGAACCTGGTAATACTTTGAGTCTTGTAGTTTCTACACAGAAATATATATTTGGGATTCATATTGCTTCCTGTTTCTCTCGTTTAGGTGAAAAGGTATAATGTTTAAAAATTAACTACTTCTGCCAACGAGTTCAAAGAAGCCTCATTCTAGGAAAGTGTATGCTAATGTTTACAGATTTGGATCACACTCAAGATAGAAATACAGAATTCACTGTGTGTTACAAACTCTTTTTCTTACAACTGATGTTTTTCAGAGTTAATACTCACATCCTTCCACCTGCTACCTTTTGGAATTCTGGAGTATAACTATCTCTGTGTGTATTTGCTTTGCATATGATTCAGAGTCCCATTTTAAAAACATTTCTTATGATTGGGCAATGGCTAGAGAGACTTCTAACCGTGGACACAATTCAGTATTCTCAGGAGTCCTTGTCTAAAATGTAAAGCCTTATCTTACAACCCATCCTATATCTACAGAACAGACTGAGTAGTAGGAAATCCAACCTGTTTCTGAAAACTGAACAAATATTCATGGTGTGTTTTGGACCAAAGGTATTTTCTAGATCATTAATTTAAATGTTGTTTGGCCATCACTGGTGTGATTTTGGGACGCAGTAAGAGAATGCAGAGTGTCAGCTCAGAGCCCTGTGAGAGCTCTAATCATCTTCACAGAGTCTAAACCAGCACTGCTCATCTCCACCTTCACTTTCACATTAAATACCAACATTTAATCATTCTTGATTTTCCTTTTGGTATGTTTAAATCAGATTGAAACAGTTCTGTTATGCCTTTTCTTTAATTCTTTACCCACTAAAAAAGTTATCTAACAAAATAATAAACTGTTTCACTAGATCATCTATAGCACAGTAAAGGAAATACCTTCTGAATTAAGTGTGGAAAAGCACGCTCCCTTGGTGTTATGGTTAATCTTTCTTTTAAAATATTATTTATTTATTTATTTATTTATTTATTTATTTATTTATTTATTTATTTGACTGATTTTATGTGTATGATTGATTGGTTGATTGATATTATGTGTTGCAGAATATTCCTTTACACTGTGTGAAGATATATCACTGTGACTGGTTTAATAAAGAGCTGAATGGCCAAGGGTTAAGAAGAAAGAGGTTGGATGGGACTTCTGTGGAGAGAGAGGTCTTCAGGAAGAAAGGCAGAGTCACCAGTCATATGCAGTAGAAACAGAACATGGAAGAGGAAAGGTAAAAACCCACACGCCATGTGGTAGCACATAGATAAATAGAAATGGGTTAATTTAAGTTATAAGAGCTAGTTATAAACAAGCCTAAGCTCAGGTCGAGCTTTCATAATTAATAAGTCTCTGTGTCATGATTTTGGGGTTGGCAGTCCAAGTAAGCCTAATACATTGTGTATATGTGTGTTCCTGAGGGTATGTCTGTGTGCCATGTGTGTGCAAGAGCTCTCAGAGATGAGAAGAGGCACCAGATCCCCTGGAACTGAAGGTACAGGTGGTTCTGAGAGTACATGTGGGTTCTGGGAACCTATAATCTCATTTAACATTGAAATGAAGGTTAATCTTTTATTAATCAATATGACTTGACTTAAAATCACCTAGTATACAAAATTCAGTACACATGTGAGTGTGTGTGTGTATGTGTCTGTGTGTGTGTGCGTGCGTGTGTGTGTGTGTGTGTATGTGTGTGTGTATCTGTCTATCTCTCCATCTGTGTGTCTGTGTGTTGGTCTATCTGTTTGTCTATCCATCTGTCTGTCCAGAGAGGTTTAACTAAGAAGAGAAGACTACCTAGAATATGACTCAAACACCCTCTGAAGTGAGGGGCTGGATTAAATAAAGAGGAAAAAGGAGAACACCCAATGGGCACCAGCCTCAATCGCTTCAGTTTCTGTAAGATAATCCATGAGCAGGAAACTTCAATCTCCTGCCATTGTGAGATGCTCTGCTGCCATATGTCCCTTCCCACTGTGATAGACTCTACCCACACAATGTAAGCCAAAATAAACCTTTCCTTAAATTTCTCTATCGAGTATGTGATCACATCAATGAGAAACATACCTAATGCACTTAGAAAGGCCAAGAAACAAACTCTACAGCAAGTACTTTCTCTGATTTAGTTCCTAAGTAATTCATTGATCTATTCCATTGTTCAGATTGATTTCACTAGTATATGGGGTGTGGGGGAAAACCAAGGTTTAGTGAAAAACTCAGAATATAAAGATATTATAAAGATATAAAGAATACCTCAATCCTAAATATCAATGAATGGGGCAGAAATTCTACAAAATCTTTCTCAAATTCCAGCCACAGTACATATATGTGTGTATACATATATACATATATATGTCAAATAAACATATATGAATTGAAGAAAAACAGAGTAAATAATTGACATCTTCCAATTGGAAGCCTGATATAAACTAATTGAATCAGGTTCTAAGCCCAAAGAAAAGGAACAAACAACTGAAATGGCATTAAACCCTGTCCTTGGGACCTAGGAACTGTATTCTCAGATTATCTAACAGACTGTTAAATGCAGAAACACTACGAGGGTGACACTGTTTAGCAGAGTCAATAAGCCCTTTCAATAACTTCCCGACCCAGTGCACACTAAGTAAGAGCTTCCTATCAATCATTTGTGCCTGCCTGCTGCTTGTGCTCCCCATCTTCTTTCTACTTGAAAAAAAAATTTTTTAAAGTCAGTGAAGAAGCTGAGCCTGGTATCAACAATTGCAGAATTCACACCAATAATGAGATTTTCAAATCACTTCTCAATTTCATCGTTTTCTACATTATGCTCCTGAGTAATTGGAAAATAAAGTTTTATAAATTACAAATCCACATGGTACCTTTATCATTTAATTATTCAACTCTATCTGCTATTTTTTTTATCAAGAACAGAGTGATGAGTATTGCCATATATTCTCCACATTGTGGGGTCCTCTAAAGGGAAGCTGGAACTCATCACAGGCTGAAGGCAGAAGTGTGCACTGGGGATCTTAATGAAATAAGCACAGGAAAGGGATGAGCATTCTTTGTTAAGACATTTGGGTTCTCTTCAAATGGATACATTCATATTCAACATATTCCTCATGCATGTCCCCACATCCTCCGTCTGTCTCCTGTCCAAACCATATAGCTCTTGTCCCATTTCCCACATTGAGAATTACATCATTTTTCTTCTTTTGAGGACATGACATTGAATTGGTAATAATGTCAGTATTCATTTTACATAAAAGGACAGAAATAATACCCTTTGCTGTTGGGGTCCCTAACTCTTTTTTATTTTGCATATTTGTTCATGATATTATTTAGCTCAATTGAATAATAAATCGGTCCGTATGTTTAAAGAGCTTCTTTCCTTTTGGACTTAAATATCTACAAACAACTCTAAACACCTTTCTTAAACTCATGATTCTTATATTTGTTTCTGTCACACTCATTTTACCTATCTGCCTTGATTATAACGTTATATACCTATGAGCATGTTCATGCTTCAGGGCTTAGATAGTTCCAGCAAACCCGTTTCTTGGAGGATGACTTTTCCTTATTGGTTTGATTTATATGAGTCTCATCTTGTTCAAGCAGTTTCCTATGATAACACTCTTCAGAGCAATGACCAGCAGGGCCAGGCTAGAAGGGATCACATAACCACTGCATCCAAAATACATTTATTTAGAGGCAATTTTCAGTTAGTAGTAGACTCTTTGCTTTTCATTCACCTGAATTCAGTCTGGGACACTTCCAAGGTGTTTCTATCCTAAAGGGAGTTAAGCTATTCTAGTAGGGGCAGGTTTATGAAGTTTTATGAATGTTGTTTTGATGTTTTGGTAGCCTTGTCTCTTGAGCAATCGGCACTTTTAGATTTCTTTGCCATAAAGACCTGGTAACTCTCAGTCTGGGGCTGAAAATCTCCAGGCCAGCAGGCTTCATACTGCTAAATAACTCAAGGAGTAAGATCTAAAGATAGCTTCTAGTGCCCACAGCCCTCAGTGACTGTAGAACAGTGGTACTACTCTTACAGAAACCTACAGGCATGTACAGACCATCTTGCCTAAATTAACACCATCAAAACTGAAGTAAGTTTTAATGGTTATATTTTGTTTTGAGAAACCTAAGCCAAAGCCTCTTCCACTTACACTATTAACCAGGGCTCCCACAGACTGTTCTTTGGTCTGTGTGAGGCAGGTGCTTCTCTATGGTTTCCCACTGTGCCATTGTTTTCAATTTTTAATACTGAAAGTTCTGATAACATTAGAATATTAATTATAATGTGGTTAAAGGCAAGAAGCTTTGAGGAGAGTCTCTAAAATTCTAAAGTCTTATGGCTAGGGCTTACCAATGACAGTATATACAGAATTCTGATTCAGGTAAGCCTTTGGTGATTCTGAACAGTTGTACAAGTTGAGATATCCTTATCAAAAGTGCTTAGGGCCAGAAGTCATTCTTATTTGTGAATATCTTAAATTATATTTTTATTTTTTAATATTAGTATAGAAATCCCATTTAAACACCCAAAATCCCAAAAATCGAAGGTCCAAAATTGTTTAAGTACTAATGTGGTGATACATGTTCAGATTAGAAATTCTCCATCTGGTTTCAGTGGAGAATTCAACCAGATCTTCAAAGAAGAGCTAATACCAATACTCTTCAAATTGTTCCACACAATAGAAACAGAAGGAACATTGCCAAATTCTTTTTATGAGGCTACAGTTACCCTGATACCCAAACCACACAAAGATGCAATAAAGAAAGAGAATTACAGAACAATCTCCGTCATGAACATTGATGCAAAAATACTCAATAAAATACTGGCTAACTGAATCCAGGAACACATCAAAAAATTATCCACCATGACCAAGTAGGCTTCATCCCAGAGATGCAAGGATGGTTCAACATACAAAAATCTGTCAATGTAATATACCATATAAACAAACTGAAAGAAAAAAAAAACATGATCATCTCATTGGATGCTGAAAAAGCCTTTGACAAAATCCAACACACCTTCATGATAAAGGTTCTAGAGAGATCAGGAATACAAGGAACATACCTAAACATAATAAAGGCAATTTACAGCAAGCCGACAGCCAACATCAAATTAAATGAAGAGAAACTCAAAACGATTCCACTAAAATCAGAAACAAGACAAGGCTGTCCACTGTCCCCATACTTATTCAACATAGTACTTGAAGTTCTAACTAGAGCAATAAGACAACAAAAGGAGATCAAGGGGATACAAATTGGAAAGGAAGAAGTTAAACTTTCATTATTTGGAGACGATATGGTAGTATACATAAGTGACCCCAAAAATTCTACCAGGGAGCTCCTACAGCTGATAAACTCCTTCAGTAAGGTGGCAGGATACAAGATTAACTCAAAACAATCAGTAGCCCATCTATATACAAATGATAAATGGGCTGAGAAATAAATCAGAGAAACATAACCCTTTACAATAAGCCACAAATAATATAAAATACCTTGGGGTAACTCTAACTAAGCAAGTGAAAGAACTGTATGATAAGAACTTTAAGTCTCTGAAGAAAGAAATCAAAGAAGATATCAGAAAATGGAAATATCTCCCATGCTCATGGATAGGTAGAATCAACATAGTGAAAATGGCAATCTTACCAAAAGCAATAAACAGATTCAATGCAATCCCCATCAAAATCCCAACACAATTCTTCACAGACTTGGAAAGAACAATACTTAACTTTATATGGAAAAACCAAAAACCTAGGATAGCTAAAAGAATCCTGTATAATAAAGCAACCTCTGGAGGCATCATGATCCCTGACTTCAAACTCTACTATAGAGCTACAGTAATAAAAACAGCTTGGTACTGGCATAAAAACCAACATGTGGACCAATGGAATCGAATTGAAGACCCTGACAATAATCCACACACCTATGAACATATGATTTTTGACAAAGAAGCCAAAACTATACCATGGAAAAAAGAAAGCATCTTCAACAAATGGTGCTGGCATAACTAGATGTCAACATGCAGAAGATTGCAAATAGATCCATATCTGTCGCCATGCACAAAACTCAAGTCCAAGTGGATCAAAGACCTCAACATAGATCCAGTTACTCTGAACTTGATAGAAGAGAAAGTAGGAAGTAGTCTGAAATGAACTTCCTAAATATAACACCAGAAGCACAGACACTGAGAGTGACAATTAATAAATGCGACCTCCTGAAACTGAGAAGCTTTTGTAGAGCAAAGGACATGGTCAATAAGACAAAACAACAGCCTACAGAATGGGAAAAGATCTTCACCAACCCCACATCTGACAGAGGACTGATCTCCAAAATATATAAAGAACTCAAAAAGCTAGACTTCAAAATACTGAACAATCCAATTTAAAAATGGGCTACAGAGCTTAACAGAGAATTCTCAACAGAAGAATCTCAAATGGCTGAAAGGCATTTAAGGAATTGATCAACATCCTTAGTCATCAGGGAAATGCAAATCAAAACAACTCTGAGATACCATCTTATACCTGTCAGAATGGCTAAGATCAAAAACACTGAAGACAGCTTATGTTGGGGAGGATGTGGAGCAACAGGAACACTCCTCCACCCTTGGTGGGAATGTAAACTTATATAGCCACTCTGGAAATCAGTATGGTGGTTTCTTAGAAAATTGGGAATCAACCTCCCTCAAGACCCAGCTATACCACTCTTGGGCATATACCCAAGGAATGCTCAATCATACCACAAGGACACATGCTCAACTATGTTCATAGCAGCATTATTTGTAATAGCCAGAACCCGGAAACAACCTAGATGCCCCTCAACTGAAGAATGGATAAAGAAAATGTGGCACATATACACAATGGAGTACTACTCAGCAGTAAAAATCAATGATATCATGAAATTTGCAGGCAAATGGATAGAACTAGAAAATATCATCTTGAGTGAGGTAACCCAGACTCAGAAGGACAAACATAGTGTGTACTCACTCATAAGTGGATACTGGATGTGAGGGAAAGGATGGCCAGACTGCAACCCACAACTCCAGAGAGGCTAGCTAACAGGGAAAGACCCTAGGAGGGACACATGGATGACCCTGTGAAGAAGTGGATGAGATCTACATGAGCGGACTGGGTATGGGGAGGTGGCAGAGGGCAAGGAGTGGGGGATGAGAACATAGGGAAATGGGAAGGTTGAGCTGGAACAGGGACAGAGTGGGAGGGCAGGGAGGAAGATACCATGATAGATGAGGACATCATGGGAATAGGAAGAGGCAGGGTGCTAGGGAGGCTCTCAGGAATCCACAAGAATGACCCCACCTTTGTCTGCTGGCAGTGGTCCAGAGGGTGCCTGGACTGGTCTACTCTGGTAACCGGCCTAGCAAATAACCTACCTGTCATCATAGAGCCTTTGTCTAGTGACTGATGGAGGCAGATGCAGAGATCCACGGCCAGGCACCAGGCTGAGCTCCGGGAATCCATCTGATAGAGAGAGGAGAGATTCTGCAGGCGAGGGACATCGAGATCATGATGGGAGGACATGCAGAGATGACCGGCCACATTAGTGGAAGCCCATGAACTGTGGATTGGTAGCTGTAGAGCCCCCATGGGACTGGACTAAGTCCTCTGGATATGGAAGACAGTTGTTTGGCTCGAACTGTTTGGGGGCACCCAGGCAGGGGGATCAGAGTCTGTCCCTGGTCTAGGGGCAGGCTTCTGGGAATCTGGGCCCTGTGGTGTGATGCCTTGCTCAGCCCTGGTGCAGTGGGAAGGGGCTTGGACCTGCCTAGGCTCAGTGTGCTGGGCTCTGCTGACTCCCCATGGGAGACCTCGATTTGGGGGATGTGGGGATGCGGGGTGGCTTGAGAAAGAGGGCTGGGGGTGGGAGAAGGGAGAAGGGGGGAATCTGTGGATGGTAGGTGGAGTGAGTAGAAAAATTCTTAATAAAGAAAATATATATAAATAAATAAATAAATAAATAAATAAATAAACAAACAAATAAATAAATGGAAAAAAAAGAAAATCTCCATCTGCATTTCTAAAATGTCTCACTTTGAGAACCAAAATTGACATAATACAGTACCATTTTGTGCTAGATACTTAGCTAGTAGGCACTAACCAAATAAGATGAAAGGGTCATGGCTGTATCCATGGTTATCAATAGAGGCTGTAAACTAGAGTTCTCTATGGAGTTCTTACATCTTTGAAATGTTGCATCAGTCGAGGCAGAGCTTCTAATACTGGTGCTGGGGTGTTGGAAGTTTGTACCATTCACAAGAAATTCCACTAGAGGCAGCATTGAATATACCTCCAGCACCACTAAAGGTCTTGTTTCCTACTAGGTAAGTGAAAATCAAACTGAATGTTTGAGAGATGAATAAAAATTTTAATTATCAACTTGTACTGCAGAACTTGCTTACCCCCAATATGAACACAAGCAGAGTTTTTATGTATATATTCTTTAAAGCATTGACCCACTTAGTTCATGTGTCTTCTATCCAAACAATCAACTAAAATGGGTTATTTTAATTGATCTGGATTTAGTGTGTGCTCCTGACTTTCTTCTTGGACATACCTTTAATAATTGACTTTAAGATTTTGTTCCATACTCAACAGATTATTAAAATTCACAGATCACATGCTAGTGGTTTTAGAGAAGTGGAAAGGGAAGATTCTACTCTGGAACCCAAAGTGAGGCTACCTTAACAATGTAATGGAAGCTGATGATGGTCTTACAAGTAGCAAGTGGAAATATCAAAAGTGCTGTTTTTAATCTTTGTCTTTCATAGAAATACTATTTAATAAGCATTTCTTTTATGTTACAGGACCAGATAGGCAATGTGGATGCTCTTAATTTTACTGAATCTATAAATAAATGTTGAATAATACCTGACTATATGCATATAGAATATATGTGAGATTCATGAAGAAATAATCCCATCTATATTAATATCAAAACAAAAATTTTACAGGATAGAAGCAGTGACACAGGGGTTAATATACATAAGGAGTTCATGAATTATTTTTATCATGCTCAATTACAAATTATATTACAGAATTATTATACTCAGGAATTGTAAGGGACATTTTACCATTGTTTATCTTAATTTAGCATGCTCATAGTAAAACATCTGCAATGGGTGATATTCTAGTTCTATCCTGAACAGTTTACATCAAGGGACTCTCATACCTTTCCAAACAGTGCTTGTATTACTTGAAGCTCTAGCTGGTGAGTGCTGTCCAAGATAGAGCCCAAATATTCGACAGGAAAAGTTTCCTTTTGGATTAATCTCAGTTTTATTTATGAAACTAATTTATTCTGTCTTCTATTTGTTACTTAACTCCTAATTTCTCAGGTGATGGTGGGTCAGGACAACTCACCTCAATACTAAGTACTATAAGGCATTACTGAGGGGGAAAAGCTACTCTACAACAGGTGAATGGGCTCAGTGACTGGATTATCACCTTTGAACCAGCTTTACATGAATTTTCATGTTCCATGGGATCCCCAAACCTGTTAACAGATCACTTGTATTTCAATAGTTCCTCATGCCAACTTATGTAAAAAGTATGCATAACAGTGCTGTGTATTAATTATTAAGTTCATACAACTCAATAGCATTTACATCACAATAATACACCTAAATTAAGAGAAAAATATTTTTATTTTTAAATAATCAAATTTTCTAAGGAGATGCATGAGACATGATTGAACCCTTCTTCAAATGTGGAATTAGAAAAATCCATTGTTATTTTCATTTCTGTAGTGATTTTGTGTGTTTTTACTTGTTTTTATCATGATGTGCACTGAAAAGAGCCTTCACAAATGAAAATATTTGTTTGTTAAGTTAAACAACAAAGTCTTATCTCTTCTCTCTGTGATGATTTTTCCCTGTTTCTTGGATATGTATATTCCATGGCTCACAACTCAGGAGTCACAGCCATCATTAGAAGAAGGGAGTTTCTATTCTGTCTTATCTGCTCCCAATTCCTGAGAGCCACTTTATGTGGCTAAGAGTTGGGACAAATGTTTTCCCAAGTAAAATATAAAGAGTTTTTTATTACTATTATTATTGAAAATAGATTCTTCTCTCATACACTATCCTGATGTCAGTTTCCCCTCACCCAACTCCTCCAGCTCCCCCTGCCACCTCCCTTCTCCCCCATATCCACTCCCACTGTTTCCTCTTCATAAAAGGGCAGGCCTCTGAGAGCTGATAGCCAAACAGGATGAAAAACAGATAAAATAAAAGACAAAGAAAAAGACTTCATGTCAAACCTGGACAAGGCAACCTAATAGGAGGAAATGAGTCCTAAGAGCAGGCAAAAGAGTCCGAGATACACCTGCCCCCACTGTTAGGAGTCCCACAGAAACCCTTGGCATATTGCTGGGCACTAAGCTGTCCATCGTATTTAGTGTGGTTTTCCATATTATGAAATTATACTTAATTTATCTGCTTAATACTTTATTTACCTGCTGTTGATTGGAAAGTTTTCTCAAAGAGATTTCTGTCATCAAAGAAAGTATATTTAAAGTCTGTTTTCTATGAATTAGTGTCTTCAAGGTTATGTTTCTGGATTCCTGCAGTAAGTAGAGAAATACTTGCCCTCCCAGTAGATGGATGTGTGAGACAAATTAGTAATAAGAAACACAGAAATGGGTCAATGAATACATTCATCCTACACAGTATGTTCCAGTTTCTTCAACATGGCTTTTTTGTAGTTACCTTATACTTACAGAAATTTTCCATTGTTTTGATCTTCTAGCCTGTCCCTGATGATGTTTTAATTTAAAAAACTCAAAATTCCATTAAAGAGTAAATATGCTGCCCTTCCATTGAACAAACATAATATTTGTGATGATGAAAGCAGAGATAAGAGACTCAGCATAGCAAGTTTTCTTTTTTTCAGAAATAAAATTCAAAGTACAGCGCCCCCTAGCTCCCCAGACATAGCTTTCTAACAGGAATAGAGAAACAAGTGTTCAAAGATAATGTAAGAAAATTAACTTCTCTACCCTTTGCAATGGTGGCAAAACAGGATGAGGCTACATGGTGCAGTACAAGGAGTGTTAGGAACAGAGAATGCAATGGGCAGTGAACTGAGCCCTGGATGAACTCAGTGACACTTTCTCACTGATGACTGATGAGTTTTACTTGGAGAACACAGCTTTAGATATAGAATGGCATATGAAGGCTGATTCCCCATCACACATCTTCTGCTGAGAGAGGATGGGTACAAATTATGAATCAACATAACCCCACTCTGAATTATTGAGTATGAAACTGAAACCTCAGAGATGCTTAAACAATCTATCAGCTGCTAAGCTTTCATTAGAAAATCAGATCGTGATGTGTAATGGCCTTTCTTATACATTTTAATTCCTTTTAACACTTTAAATAGAATTTGAGTAATAGCTTCTTAATGTTCACCACAGAAGGTAACTAAATCTTTAATGGACTCCTGCGGTAGCCTGCTTAATATTGAAATTTAATTGAGGTCTCTGTAAAAGAAATTTTGTTCTGTTTTAATATTTATGCTTGTAGATTCTTGAGGAGCCATGTTTTAGTCAAACTGTTTCACATAAACACAACTAATAATTGTATGTGACCAAAATGAGAATAAGTACAGTAGAAGAAATGTTTTCTGACTTGTTGAAGTTCAGAATTGAAACTTTAGGTTTTAATTAAAAACAAAGGTTTGGCTAGATGCTTAATTTTATCTGGGCATGTGCACATACTAACTTTGTGGCCACAACTTCACCACATGGAAGTGTTCTTTCCTCATCTTAGTCTGAATGCAGTTCTCCTTGAACTAGGGTTCTGGTCTCAGTATCACCATCATACTATGACTCATGAAAAACTGGAAAGAGAAATTTTGGTGGAGAATTCACATCTCTAGTGATATGAATGTTCGCATCCACCCATAATTAGAATTAAGAAGGGAATGATGAGTCATCATTTGCAAAGAATAAGAAAAGCCTAGTACAGTTCCAGAGAATCCTGCCTCATAACCAGTAATCTATTCCTCTGAAGTCAAACTGACTATGCTTAGGGAGCGTGTTCTAAATATATTCACATAGTTTGCCTCTAGAAATACATTACGACACAATAATGAATGTCCCACTGTGATTGTCACCTGAGGGCCACAGCCCAACACATACCATACCTCTTTTTCATTTCATGCCACCTGGCATGCCCTACTATCTAATGTATCTTTATCGTTCACTTTTTAAAGTCTTGTCATTAGTCTCAAATTCTCCTTTCTAAGGATGCAATCCATGGACTAACTTCACTGTGTGTATTTTAAAAGAGCATGAAAATGCCTTATAGGCAGGGTTTTTCTTGGCTTAACCATAATGAAGTTTAGGATGGAGCCTAAACTTCAAAGAGTAAGAGATTCCCTAAACCTGTGTTCCTCTTGGTGCACCAACAGTTGGCCAAGGACCAAACTGCAAAGGAAAAGGAATCCATTGGATACTGAACTATATTTGAGTCAAAAAATTTTAAGCTGGAAAAGGTTTTGCATACCATTTTGTAGTTAAAGTCAGATTTCCAATAAATGATGCCACTGATA
>CABHPQ010171098.1:25307-40106 GCA_902168405.1 Peromyscus aztecus
TCGCCCATTAGCTTTAAGGCCCCAAATTGTATCATATTCATGACTCAAAATATATCCTAAGGTAGTGGATAAAGGATGCTAATTAGATTAAGGATGGTTGTCTTAAAGCTCTAATTGTATTCCAGACATAGTAATGGAATACCTGAAAGCATATGGTTAGTTGCTTAAGTATCTGTTTCTCATATTGTTCCAATGATACTGCTTTCTTCTAGCCACATGGAAAAGCTACAAGTTTGATTTCCATACAATATTTTCAAATGTAATTAAATAGTGTCCTGGAAGATCTGCAGGCAGTGTGATAGTAAAGAATTTTATAGTATAAGATCCTCTTATTTGAAAAGATTTCTCTACAATTTTTAAAGAAAATTATACAATATGAAGCCTCATATGATGACACACACTTATAATTGCATCACTCACTCACAGAAGACTCTCTACAAGTTTGAGAGCAACACAGGTGGCATAGTGAGTCCTAGGCAAGCCTGGGTTATAGAATAAGGTGAGTGGAGCTCTGTCTCAATAAAAAGCACATAAGGGGAGACGATTTCTCCTACTCTCAGCACTTCTTAGTTGCCTGTAGTTCATGGTCTAGGACTGAAGCCTTGGATACTTTCCTCCTTCCATACTAGCCAGTCTATTGATGTCATCCTTGTTCAGGTCATGTTTGGACAGCCATGTTAGTGAGACGTCGTAGATGTACCACTTGACATTTCTAGGAAACATCATCCCATAGCAAAATTCCCATTCCTTTGATTCGTACACTCTTTCTAACACCCCTTCTGTAAAAAGTCTGAGACTTAGGGGCAGGAGCTATGCTGTGCTGTAAATGCATCAGTTGGGACTGGGCTCCAGAGTTCTGTGGTAGAGGTATCATTGAATCTGGGCTCTACAACTCTACACTTTTATCAGTTGTGGTTTTCTATAATAGTCTCTATCTGTTTCAAAGAGAAGTTCCCAGGGAATAGCACACCACTTCATTATTCACTATTAAATGACCATGCCTGAAAACACACACTTACAAGTAACATTATATAGACTGGGCAGGTTGTAGTTACATATCTAGGAGTGTGTGTGTGAGTGTGTGTCTGAGTGTGTGTGTGTGTGTAGCAGTGATTTAAAAAAAGAGTCCATGAATTTGGATAAAATTAAGAGGAATACATAGGAAAGGATTGCAAGGAGAAAACAAAAGGGGAAATAATGTAATTTTCAAATTTTTCAATTTTTTTTAATCTTCAAAAGTAAAAGCAAAGCAGAACAAAAGGACAATATTTGGAAATATGATATGATCATATATCAAAGTATGTGTTGTACATTTCAAATTTACATTAATAAATTCAGCATCTAAATATAATATCTTTTAATACATACCTAAAATTCATAATTATGTGTTATTAAGTTATAAAATAACTGCACTGTATTTCATAAATGAAAAAAATTACAATTCAAGATGTACATTGAAAACTGAAATGCTGCATGAACGTATGCATGTGCGAATGTGTGTGCAAATGTGCACATACGTACATGTATATGAATGTGTGTACATGTGTACATGCACATGTTCATTCATGCATGTGTGAATATGTATAAGTATACATTTGTGCCTGTGTTTATATGTGATTCAAGCATGTATGTATGTGTGTACATGTGTATGTATATTTGAATTTGTAGATACGCATGATGTATGTGTGCACAATACATGTATATGCATCTGCAAAAGTTTGTAAATATGTGTGTTCATGTCTGTATGTGCGTGCTTGCATTAGTGTCTATATAGATATGTGCATATGCAAATATGGAAATATGTTTGTTCTTCTAAATTAATTTCAGAACCCCAGGCAGACCTGATGTTCTCAATGCTGCACAAAATGCTGCTTAAAGTTAGTTTTGTCCCCAATAATAAGCCGGCAACGAGGAAAGTGGTAATCTAATACTGCTTAATGGACTACTGTACAGCTCACAATGTCATTGTAATTGCTCTGTAGTTAATTTGAGGTAGTCTGCATTTGCTCCATCTATGGATATGTTAATTTCCTTCCCAAACGTTATCGTCCCTCATGTGTAAATCCTCCATCTGAGAAATTGGACGTTACAGTCACAGCGGGAGCCAGAGTCCAGACAGCACTTGTGCAGATTGCTTACTGCAGGTGAAAGCTTCAGGTTTCTTCTATTTCTTTTCTGCTTCATCTAATGTATGAGAGGAATAACAAATCTTTTCTCTCAGTGGGAAGGCACAATGCTATTTTCAGAATAGGTGATTTTGTGAATATGTAAATAGTACCTCGATGTAATACTTTATGATTCTAGGCATATGCAGAGGAGACAGTTGCATTCAAATCTTGAGTGATCTTCCAAGTTTCTCAATCCAATGACTGATTTTTTTAACTTCATACAAGCAATACTTCTACAAAAAATGGAGCTCAAAAATCATGTGTTTTCTAATCAGAATCCCAGAGGTGTCAAACAGCATTTCTAAAATGATGAATCTGCTTTACAGCAGAGCAGTGTTTGCTACACCATGTACAACACAGTGCACTGTGGAAGCCCTGAGGGTTAGGGTTATTCATCTTTAAAAACATACACAGTGATAAAGTTCTATGTAATCATCCAAATACGATAAAATTAGGGATGCTTCAGCATTAAGAGTTGCCATAGCTTAAGAGTTAGCAATTTACAGAAATATTCTTAAAACTCCTGTCAGTTTGAAGACCAGGCAAAACAGAGAATTCCACAGGCTTTCCTCAAAAGATAAGAGTAATCCTGCATGTACATGGTATCTTCTGGTAGCTGATGAGTCTTGAACCTGTGCCACTTTTGAGTCTATCTCCTCCATGGGTCATCTGTGGAAATCTGTCAGCACAGTGAGTGAAACCTTATTGAGAGTCAGGCTAAGGCAAGGCTTCCCTGGAGGCCCTGATGAAAGGACAAAGGGAACCTCACACAGAGGCAGACTTGGCTGGAGCTGAAGCTGGAACCAGAGACTCAAAGGAGTTAAAGTTTCAGTTCCTGGGAACTTGGCTTTTCCCCCGGAAGAGACCAGGTTATCAGTCCAAAGGCCTATGTGTTAGGTCCTTTGTCCCTGTTGTGCAATATTGTCTGATTAGTTTCCTGTTGACTTCATCCCATTGTGTGATGGCTTTCTGCTGACCCTGTCCCATTTTTCCCATGTAAGTATATATAAGATCCTGTATTTTATTGTTGTTGTTGCTGTTATTGTTTTTCAAGACAAGGTCTCTCTGTGTAGCCCTGGCTGTCCTGGAATTTGCTCTGTAGACCAGGCTGGCCTTAAACTCAGAGATCCACCTGCCTCTGCCTCCTGAGTGCTGGAATTAAAGGTGTGGGCCACCACCGCCCAGCTAATGAGCTTGTATAAGACCTTCTAGTCCCAAACTTTCCTATCTTCTTTATTCCCTCATCTCCTGGTTCTCTCCCTCAGAACCCTGACACTGAAGAATGTCTTGCTGGTCCAGGTCACAAACTCTCAAAAGAAATCACCCTCTCTCATTATCTTAATATCAATTGTAGTTGAAGGGTTTTTCTGGTCCCACCTGGCTCCCGCAGCCCCACATCCTGCAGCTGCTCACACCCAAATAAACATACACAGGCTAATATTATTTTTAAACTATGGTCATGGCAGGCTTCCTGCTAGCTAGCTCTTATGTCTTAAATTAACCCATTTCTATTAATCTATGTTTTGCTATGTGTTCCATGGCTTTACCTGTGTGCTATTATATCCTGCTCCCTGAACAGCAGGCTAGTGTCTCCTGACTCAACCTTCCTCTTCCTAGAATTCTCCTTGTCTGCTTATCCCACCTATACTTCCTGCCTGGCTACTGGCCATCAGCATTTTATTTATCAACCAATCAGAGCAACATATTTACAGCATACAGAATGGCACCCATCAATCAAGAGTTAAGGTCATCCATGTAGAAATTTAAAACTATACACCCCTAAAGTCCCTTCCCCAGTCTCTGTATATAACACTGAGATGAATGAAGGAGTCTAAAAAGTAACTTCCACGTGATTGATAGATGTCTAGCAAGCTTCTTCCTCATCCTGGTTATTCATGTAACACAGATCTCTCAAGCTGTGTCATCCAGAGATGCTGTGTATTTCAAATGTTTCATTCTCACCCCATTGTTAGAGGTGCTAGTTAGAAGAGCACAAAAAGCCTCAACAGTATCATTATGTTACCTTGAATAGTAATCCAGTAGCCTGCCATTAACCATAGCTTGTCAGATAAGCAAGTGTCACCCATAGCCTTGAAGGACATACATAGTACTATGAGTAAAGAAGGTGAAAGGATTTTAAAAGTTCCAGATAAAAAGCCTGCCAGTTTTAGTGCAATCAGTGGATACACATAAAGATAACTTTAGATTGCCTAGACTATGTAATCATGCTTCTTCAAAGGTTTCTCACTGAAAACCAATAAGAAGACATGACTTGGGATATCTATAGAATATAGATTATCAGCATCTAAAAGTATAACCTCGTATAATCTATCCATCCTTAGTCATATACAGAGATTAATACTAACAATTTCCTCAAGTCTCCTCTCACTCTGGTCATCAACGTGAATGAATTGTCAGCCATTAGATACCAAAATTGTGCTGTGCTGCAGGCCGCAAGAATATATCATAAGAACTCAGCTGGTTATGGCAAAGTCACTACCTGGAGGGATCAAGGATTTCCTCCAGAGGAAGCCAAATTCCAAGGAGCTTTTGGTGTTATTTGGCTTGTTATATATCAGCTGTATTCTGTTATGAAAAATGATGTTGTGAGACCAAAACGAGCCATCTTAGAAATAAGACCAAAGTGCTTTTACCCTAAAACTAAGGCCTAAGATTTCTCATTTTAGGTACAGGCCATGAGTTACTGGAATAGGCCACGAGTCCAGATTCCAGAAACCAGGAAGTGTAAAAGTACAGAGTCACAAGGTAGTCACGAGGTGATGACTGCCAGACTATGGAATGTCCTCTCCCTGGTTTCCAGGGTAACTGACCACAGAAATGTCCCCACCTGATGGCAGCCAATGAGAAATGGTGGCGGGTAACCACTCCCTTAGAAGTAAGATTAATCCATGATTTCTAGAAAGCCCCTAAAAGCGAGCCAATCAGAATTGTACCTGTACTAGCATCCCTAAATGATGTCACCTTGTGGCTTTTGCCTTTAAAAACTGAGCTTGCAGACAGGCAGGCACTTTCTCCAGCCTCCACTGCGTTGGATGTATTGGACAAAGTCCCTGCCTAGGCTTGTATTGCTTTTGGATATCCAGAATTAAACCTTGCTTTTGCATGCTCATCTTCAATGGTCTCTCTGGGGGTCGCGATCTGGACACAACATTGTGTGCCTTCATAGTTTTCCCAATTGACTTTTCCCTAAGAAGGGTTAACAGTGTGGACCAATCACTCTCTGGACATACACATTCCAGGTATTTGGAGAACAGCCTCAGGAAAGGCTTTCTCTGGAATCAGATATCTCCCTTAACCATTTTCAAGGACTACAGGAAACACCGCCCAGGTGGGCACCCAACTTCCGAGGACTAACAGTGATAACAGCCCATGTGCAAGTCTCCTGACTTAAGGTAAATTCCACAAGGAGATGCTGTGGGATGTTCTGTATGGCAAATGTGTTGCTAATAAAACACTGATTGGCCAGTGGCTAGGCAGGAAGTATAGGCGGGACTGACAGAGAGAATTAAAAGAACAGGAAGGCGGAGGGAATCTCTGCCAGCCACCGCCAGGACAAGCAGCATGTAAAGATGCTGGTAAGCCACGAGCCATGTGGCAAGGTATAGATATATAGAAATGGATTAATTTAAGATATAAGGACAGTTAGCAAGAAGCCTGCCACGGCCATACAGTCTCTGTGTTTACTTGGTTGGGTCTGAGCGGCTGTGGGACTGGCAGGTGAAAGAGATTTATCCTGACCGTGGGCCAGGCAGGAAAACTCTAGCTACAAGGAGACACTGCCTAGGTCAGGTGGACGTTAAGTAATAGTTTTACACAATTTGGCTCAGACCCTCCCTATATATACTGGGACTTCCAGGGCACAGGATGGGGAAGAGAAAAGAAAATGGAAGAATTAGACAGGAAAGAACTTGAGAGGAACAAACTGAGATGGGGAAGAACTAGATTGAAGGGCTAGAAGAGAATACTAGAGGAATGAGATGGAAGATGAGCAAGAGCCAGATGGGGGAGTACTAGCTGGGTAAGAACAAGCTGAAAAGGACCTAGATGAGGCAGAATTAAGATGAGATAATTAAGATAGAACTTTCTAGAAATCATGGATTAAGTTCTATCTTAATTATCTCATCTTAATTCTGATTAATTCATGGATTAAGATAGTATAGAGAGAAATCAGGCAAGAAAGGGGCTAGGCATGAGAACAGAACTGAAGCTGTATATAAAGGATGTTATGCCAGAGGAATTAAAGCAAGTGGACTATAGAGCTCGGTGTGCTGAGATTCTATTTCCCAAAAATAGTCCTTGCCGTTAGTAGTTCTCTCTCCTGAGCCCCTGGGATGTATAATATTAAGGCTGGTCCTTCTAATATTATAGAAGAGTGCTGAGTCTAGAGTCAGCTGTGATACCAAATTGCTTCTACTCATACTTCATTCTAAATAACATAGCAGCTGTTATCAAGGATCCTGTTGTCACAAGATGAAATGACAATCTAGAAATGGGCAATGAAAATAACAAGTAGCTCAAAAACTATGTGCTTCTTTTGTAAGTAAATTAATTTCAAAGATGGTAAATTAGACTCTATTATATTCTTAATGAAAGCACTAATCATAAATATAAGTAATAAAGGAAGTAGTTTATTAGAGAATAGTCAACTCAGTACACAATAGATAATATATTATAAATATTACAACTGTACTCTTTTTAGTTTTACTAGTAGATTAGAGTGCTAGGTGCATAGCAAAAAATATATTAGTTTTCGTAATACTAGACTTCTCATGTAGATTTTAAAATCCAACCACCAAAATTACTTAAATGAAAGACCATTTGGAATATTGGACATTAATTTTCATATTCAATTTCTGCGATTCTAGCTTCATAATTAACCCCATCGATGCATGGTACCAATACTTTACTTTATAATAATCTGCACAGATCTGTAAGGAACCAGACATGGAAACAACTTCATTATATTATTTCTATAACAGGATCATGGAAAAATCTAAGTCTACAGTTTCACTGTCTTTTCCTTAATAAGTGTTTTATTAATGACTGATATGTTTGACTGTACTAATTCAGAGTACTTTTTCTTCAAAGTAAACGCCTTTAAACTCTCCCTTTAGATGGAATGAGGAAATACAGGCAAAGTGGTTTAGTTCACGGTTGCCTGTGTTTTTTGAGGACAAGCTCCTATTTGAAGTATATGTGTTAAAGGAATAAACTGCAAGCACATTTTCATTTTCACCACTCACAGCACTTACTTCCCACTCAAAGCATCATGAAAGCACAACCAGACATCAGACTGATGAACAGTTTACAGATCTTTACTGTTGAAGCAGAATAGCAGTATAATAAGCTTAATAACAACCAAGAGAATACCACTAGATTGTACCAGCAAAGATGATGACATGCTTGAGAAGAGTCTAAGAAAGACAGGCCATTAACAAATTGAGATGTTTCCTTGTATGAGCTAACATTTTAACGATCTTGTTTCTGTTATGGAATATACAGATTCCAATACCAGCTTTTAAAACAGAATTTTTATGGTAAAAATGGTAGGCCAGAGCTTGAGAAGTTGTATAAACTATTCTGAATCTTATAGAAGAGATGAGAGCTAGCACCCAGCTTTATTTATTTTCTTGACTTAACTAAGTGTACATATTTAAGTGGATTGCCAGATTTTTTTTGTACCGTGTATTAATGTTGATATAATTTTTTGTACAACAAAGCAAAATAACATTGGTGAAAGATAGGAAAGCAATATGAAACATAAACAGATATCATGCTGTAAAACTGACTGTTTTCGAAGTGTGAAAAGCAGGGATATCCAGCTGCCCCTTCAATTACTAGGAATCAGCAACAAATTATCCAGGAAAGCATGTAGGAGGTCTGTCACGCTTCCCTGTGAAGACCACACTGCATGGATTCAGGAAGGATTACGAACAGAGTACAAGTCACAGACCACGCAAGGTCATTTCCAGCAAAGAAAGGAAAACATTGGAAACACTTATATATGACAAAATTATGATGTAAACAATCATTTTAGTATAAAATACATGTCTGCTTAAGAATAATATTTTGTCCCACAATCCATTTTAAACTCTTGGAGAAAAGAAGATATAATACAATTAAGACTAATCAAAATTAAGCAGACAAATCTACCCAATTAAAATACCACAGGCAAGGAGATTTCTGTGGAGTAGTACTTAAAATAAATATTTAATTAATCAATGTGTTTGTCACTGTGAAAACACACACACACACACACAATTTAGGGGAAAAAAGATTCTTGTGAACTAGGATTTCATACCTTGTAATGTGTATATGTGATTCTATGATGTTTTCTCCAAGAGTTTGAAAAGTAGATGAAATAAAAAATATATATCTTAGTTCAAGATCGCTTAGTAAACTAGGATACTGTTAAGACCAGTGTCTAGAGGTCCCGATAAATAACAAATGACTGGGTTCAGAAAGCCAACAGATGACAAGCAAATGCCTTTGAACACCAAGTACAATGGCAACAAACTTGGGATGTCCAGTGTAGTATACCCAAAGTTAGTACTCTAGCTTAACTGGTGTATAACCAATTACATGCTAAAATTCAGAGATTATAACACTGTATTCTAGGTTGGTTCCAGATTGCATTAACACATACCAAACAAATTCTATGTCTGTCTGTTATGAATTGGAGGTATTTCCATCCTTCAAATCTAGTTTCATGTTAAGAGTGTCCACTTTCAAGGACCTACCTATCCAGTTTGTAAAATGATAAATATAAATAAGAAACAATCTCAAAATATACCTATAAGATATTGACACTGGGCACATTCTACAGCAATTAGATACTTTCTTCCTGTTATTGGCCTTGGAAGATATTAATGGACAAGTGTGGGTAAAAATTCCTGATATCCAAAGCTACACCAAAGGATTTGAGAGGAAAATAGAAGGCAGAGGTACAATTGAAATAACCTTAAGAAAGAAAATGTAATGTTACAAATTTAATTTTTTCATTGTAGAATCATCCAGAGGTCAGATATAGAATAAAAAATTTTAAAGAAAACGGAGAGCAGAAAAAGCATGAGTTCTGGAATCCAGGTTTTTTTTTTTCTGGCGGGGGGCGGGGGCCATGCATGTGGATTAGTAAGACTTGGGAAACATGCCTAAACATTGGTTTACTTCTTTGAAGAATTAATTCACAATACTCAACTGAATGTAACCCTTTCCTGGCACTGGAGGTTACATGACGTCTAGTTAGGAGGTTAGATGTCCAGTTTGGACGTTGTCTCCACATTATTTTGTGACTCTGTTTAGATTTCATTCATATATGTATACATTTTAAGAAGCTTCTACAGTAGTAGGCTTCCATGTGATCCCTTACATGCCCTTGATGGTAGTTGTCCCTCCCCATCTCCTCTCTCTTGCCCGCCTGTTACCTCTCCATTTAAGCCACCCACTTCATCTTCCCCATCTCTCTTTAACTATATATTCTATTTTCCCTTTCTTGAGAGGCCTTTTCCTCCTCCCTAGTCCCTTACTCTGTACATAACCTCTGTGAGTATATGGAATGTAGCATGCCTATTAAAGATGTAAAAGCTAATGTTCACATATGAGAAAATACATATACCATTTATCTTTTTATGGTCTGGGTTACCTCATTAGGAGGATTTTTTTCCCTTGTTTAATCAGTTTACCTTGGAATTTCATAATTTTATTTTCAACAGCTAATACTACTCCACTCTTTAATTGTACCACATCTTCATTATTTATCCATCAGCTGATGGACATCTAAGGTGTTTCCAATATTTGGCTGTAAGTAGGGCAGCAATGCACATGGACAGGCAAGTTTCTCTGTAGTGGGATGTAGAATCCTTTGGGCATATGTGCATGAATGATATATTTGAATCTTGAGGTAGGTTTATTTTTCAGCTTCCTGAGGAAGTGCCACATTGATTTCCGTAGTGGGTGTATAAGTTTGCACTCCCACCAGCACTGAAGGAGCATTTTCTTTCCCCACATCCTTGCTAGCATGAGCTGTCATTTGTTCTGTTGATCTTGGCCATTCTGACGGATATAAGAAAAAATAATTTCAAAGTAGTTTTGATTTGTAATTTCCTGATGACTAAGGACATTCTGTATTTCTCTAAGTGTTTTTTTGGCAATTTGTGTTTCTTCTTTTGAGAACTCTTTATTTGGGTTCTGTATTCCATTTTTTTAATGGGTTATTTGTTTTCTTGATGTCCAGGGAATTTTTTTCCTTTTTTTAATTTTTAATTTTTTTCTTTTCCTTTATTCTTCTTTCATACAATACATCCTGACTGCACCTCCTTCCAGTCCCCCCAGATTCCCCTCAGTCCACTCCTCCCAGTTACCCCCTACCTCCCTTCTCCCCCAGATGTCTAGTTTTTTTAAGTAATTTGAACATTTTAGATATTGATCCTCTTTCAGATGTATAGTTGGCAAAATCTTTTCCCATACTGTAGCCTGCTGCTTTGTCGGGAGATGGTATCCTGTTCCATCCAGTTTCATGAGGTCTCATTTATTAAGTGTTGGTCTTACTGCTTATGCTACTGGTGACTTGTTCAGAAAATCTCTTCCTATGCCAATGAGGTCAAGACTATTACTCATTTTCTCTTCTATCATATTCAAGATATCTGACTTTATCTTGAGGTCCTTGATGCATTTGGAGTTAAGTTTCATACTACAGGGTGATAAATAGGTCCCATGGGAACCCCCAAACAACTCAGGCTTTTGCCAAAGCTATTGGTTGTTCCCCCACAAACTGAAGATAAGGCCTTATTGCTGAAGACAGCACTTACATATCCCATTGAACACAGAAAAGTCAAGTTGGTGCCTAACTAGAACATCACTCTTACTGACCAATGTTCATATTATTGGAAGATGCTCTGCATGAAACCAGTGGAAAAAGGTAAGAACTAAAGCATCTACAAACACAATCATCTACAGTGGTGACCTGCCTGGATGACATGCTAGTTCAAAATGGCACAAATGTTGTGGGAGTAACCAACCAATATCTGGTTGGATTTAAGGCTCACTCCATGAGATACAATCCATCCCTGACACTGCAAGGATGGCCAAGAATCTAAGACTAGACAGGCCATAGGCCTAGAGAAAAACAAATATTATTGTTATGCTAAAGGAATACAGCTGTAAAATGACTTCTCACAATATCTTACTATATTCATAGGTCAGTGACTCACTCAGTCATCATCAGAGAAACTTCCCCTTGGATTAGATGGGAACTAACACAGAGACCATAACTGCACAATGTGCAAATAGTGGGAGACTTTGGAGCACGCATTTCTAAGTGGGATGTCCTCATCAAACCACTCCCCTCAGGGCTCAGGGAGCTATGTGAAAGTGGAGGCAGAAAGAATGTAAGAGACAGAGTGGATGGATGTCACCAAAGAAACAGTGTCCTCCGAATACAACAGAACTGGTACACATATGAACTCATAGAGACTAAGGCAACATGGACAGGTCCTGCATAAGTTCAAGGCAGAAGGGGTCCCAGTAATGAGAGGGGAAAGTGGACAAGAGCTTCCATCCCTAACCAAGAAACTATCTCCAACTGACAAAGGAAAAATTAATTTCCTCCAGTGTAGTAAAATTGATATCTATAGATCTCTTCATCTTATAACTGCATATTTCATATTCTTCCCAAGCTTTCATGGACAGTCATGAAGACAGACATCATTCTGTGTCATAAAAAATAATACGTTTGAAAGACTGTGATAAAATGACTGTTCTCAGTAATGATGACCTAAACTACAAATTAATAATAGAAGAATTCATTTTTTAAAAATCCAATGACATTTAAGAGTGAGTACATACCATGTTTATCTTTCTGGGTCTGAGTTACCTCACTCAGGATGATTCTTTCTAGTTACATCCATTTGCCTACAAATTACATGATGTCATTGTTTTTTACCACTGAGTAATGCTCTATTGTGTAAATGTACCATATTTTCCTTATCCATTCTTTGGTGGCATGGCATCTAGATTGTTTCTAGGTTCTGGCTCTTACAAATAATGCTGCTATGAACATGGTTGAGCAAGTAACCTTGTGGTGTGGTTGAACATTGCTCAACCTTGATACAGGGGGAGGGGCTTGATCCTGCCTCAACTTAGTATGCCAGACTTTGTTGACTCCCCCAAGAGAAGTTCTACTCTCTCTGAGGAGTGGATAGGGGGTGGGGTTGAGGGAGATGGGGGGGCAGGAGAAGGGGAGGTAGGGGAACTGGGGTTGCTATATAAAATGAAAAAAAAACTTTTTTTAAAATAAATTTAAAAAATCCAATAACAGCTTAGAAATTTGTAAATAACACAAATGTTTATGAAATAAAGAAAGAGAAGAAGAAGAGGAAGAGAGAGAATAAGAGGAGAGAGAGGGAGGGCAGAAGAAAAGAAGGAAGGAAAGAATAATTTCAGGCTTACTTGAAAATTAAATTAACTGAAAAGAATAAATACAACAAAATTTGTGGAACACAGAAAAAAGTGTTTCAAGAAATATTTGCAGGGCTGGAGAGATGGCTCAACGGTTAAGAGCACTGGGTGATCTTCCAAAGAACCTGGGTTCAATTCCCAGCACCCACATGGCAACTCACAACTGTCTGTAACTCCAGTTCCAGGGGATCTGATACCCTCACAAAGATACACATGCAGGCAAAATACCAATGCACATAAAATAAATAAATCTTTAAAAAGAAAGAAATATTTGCAGCCTGGACATATATATTAGAGAAAGGAAGATTCTAAAATCAATGAAAAAAATTCCCTGTCTTAAGAAACTAGGAAAAGTAACCATTATATGACCATAAACCTGACAACCTTTGGTAAGACACAACCTTCTGGTCACTTCAGAAATCAATCTAGCTGAGGAGATGGCTAAATCAGTAAGGTGGCTGCCTTTCATGCACCAAGACCTGAGTTTGATCCCTAAATACATATAAGAATTTGTGCATAGTGTGTACACTTGTAACCTAAGTGCTGGAGAGGTGAAAGGAAAAGGGTTTATGAGCCTAAATATCCAGAAAGCCTAGCCTCAAAGGAGATCCCAAAGTTCTAGTAAGAGACACTGGCTCAAAAAGGTGGTTGGCAGCACCTGAGGAATGGCATGAGGTTGACTGATAGCCTCCACATACACTTACACATATGTACGCATGCACTTGCACACAGGTGTACCTATAAGAACACAATTCTCCAACAAAGATACAAAAAACAGCCAATGTTAACATGCTCATATCTTTTAAAGAAAATAAATCAGCAACGGTCTTCTAAACTCAGAAAGCATTCAAGCACTGATCAGTTCACTGGTAGATGCTAGAAAATCTTGAAAGATCTTTTACAATCTCCTGTGGAGGATCAAAGCAAAGTGAATATTTTTAACTCTTTCTTACAAGAGCACCCCAACATCAAAATTATTGCTACATCTTATCTTTAGCTAAAAAGGAAAAAAATACCTAATTCATTAATAATAGGAAAAGGCATTTGACAAAACTCAACCTCTATTACTGATTTTTTAAAAATTCGCAGAAAATCCAGAAGGGAACTTCCTCACATCATTTAAAAAAAATAAACATTCAAATCTATAGGTATTATCCTTAAGATGAAAAGTTGAAGCTTTTGACAAAGATCAATAATAACCCGGCAGAGAAGGGGTAGACCCTCTTTCTCCAAGGTTCAACATCACACTGGATATCTTAGCTAATGCATTGTGACACAAAGAAGCTAAATGGTAACAAGACTGTAAAATAAAACGATAAAATTTGCTTGCTCAATGATAACTTTCCCATGTAGGAAGTCTTAAAAAAATTTTTCAAATAACAAAAATGAGAGCTAGAAGCAGTTACAAAAGAACTGCAAGCATAAGGCCTGATGGACAAAGCCTGATGGATGAAATCTCAAACATGTCACAATTTTATATTAACACGCTCCAACAGAAGAACTTTGGTATAAATATAACAAAATATGTTTAAGACATATATTAGAAAAAACATAACTGATGAAACACACACAAAAACAATATAATGGCAATCATCTGTGCTCATGGCCTAGAAACCCAAAATTGTCAAGTTGAAGATTTTCTCAAATAAGTCTAAAGATTCAGTCTAATCCTAATTAAATTCTTGATAAGTTTTTTAAGGTGTCAACAAGCTTACCTAAGGAATATATGAAAAAGTAAAAGAGCAAAAATAGCCAGCTCAATATTCAAGAAGGAAAAGTCAGAGGATTTACACTACCCAGTGTCAAAAAGACATATTCTAAAGCTAGAGTAATTAATGCAATAAGGTGCCAGAAGAAGAACAGACAAACAGATCAATGGATCAGGACTGAGAGGCCAGAGATCAATACATATAGATGTAGTCAGTTGATCTTTGACAAAGGAGCAAAAGCCAAGCCATGAAACAAAGAATGTCCTTTGAACAAATTATATGGAGCAAACAGAAACTCATATCCACTCCCCACAAAATGAATCTAGATATATGCGTTGCACCCTTCACAAAAATTAATTCAAGATAGATCATAGACAAAATGCAACACACAAACATACAATTCTTAGAAAGTAAGATAGTTCAGAAAAATACCTAGGCAATGTTGG
>CABHPQ010171099.1:0-41124 GCA_902168405.1 Peromyscus aztecus
GTGTGTGTGTGTGTGTGTGTGTGTGTTATCATCCTCTCAGAAAGTGTTCTTAGTTATTGAAAACTTTTGTTCTGAGCTTATAGCAGGGCCATAGCATAAGCACATAGTGGATGAAACAGTCTGGTGCAGTTAATTTATTGTTATAACCAAAAATATTGAAGTGGAAGAGAGAACACTATTGGGCACACTAAATAATTCCTTGTAAGGTTTTCTTTAATGTTTCTCCTGGACCTAAAGATATATAGTCACCGAGGGCGCTGAAACTCTCCTAGGTTTTCCAGTTAATCCTGACTCTGAAAATCTAGAGTAGGAACATTTTACAGGCACAAAATTAACTTTTGATTTAACAACTCCTCCCATGGAGTGCTTTTCTGCCATTGGATAGAACAGCAATAAAGCAGAGCAAAACAAATCAAAGCCCAAGAAATTCTCTCTAGATGCCTCTTTCCACAATGTGAGTAAATACATGTTTTGACTTTATGGGCTTCTGTAGGGAATCCTGAAGTTAATTTTAAATGTTAAACAAATACACTGCTGTCTAACTGGAAGAACAAACATTAAATGAGTTTTCAGGATTTTTTTTTTCACATTGAGAGACTATTATATATGTTTTGTAAATAATAACCTGGTGTCTTTTTGTTCAATGTGATTTCTAGTATTTTAAGTAAGCATAGACTATAGTCACAGCGTCTATCATAAAGAATATGAGGGCTTTTTTAAAAGTGAGTGGAATATGATTTAAAAAATTGAGAACTCAGTACAGCCAGTATAAGGCAGAGACCCAAGGAACAGCCAGTGTTTAGAAGAGTTATAAAGATGAAACAAACAATTTAGTGCACCTTGTTAAAGGAGCAAGGAACACAATATAAAAACTGTGTCTCCACAGATGAAATATGTCCTAAACAGATTAATATAAAATTTTGTAACAAACCATAAAGGTCTTTAAAATGCCCTTAAAAATTAAAGAATCCTTAAAAAAAGTGCCCAACAGATTTCATTAACATGGTGAACATCATTAAAACATTTGAACAATAATGTTTTGTGTTTCAAATAACAAAAATCATGACAAAGGAATTTCATTCTTCTTAAATTTTCAACTCGCTGTACAAAATCAAGTTTGAAAAGCTAGGAATGGTGAAGCATGCCTGTAATCCTAGTGACTAGGAACCTGGGGCAGGAGGATGGCTGAAAATGGCCTGTATTGGGTGTGTAGCAAATACTGGTCTTGAAAAACAAAACAAAATTTAGAAGATCAAGTTTTTCTTCTTATTTTTTTCTTTTAAACCTTGTGATAAGTTCATTATTTTATCATATTTTAAATATCATATTTTAAAATACAACTCCCCCTTTCCCTTGAAAGTAACAACAGAAGGTCACATTATTTTTCAGACAAAATTTACTTCATACACATATATGCTCCTAAAGGAGCTCAGTTGCTAATAACAACTATAACACTGAACCGAGTCTACTAGCTCCCACTGAACTGGGAAAGATGTAATTAGCAATTTTATTATAATTCATTTGGCAGGGAAGAAAGACCCATACATACTTCACTTATTAATACTGAAAAGTGACAAGGACATCAGCACCATACATCTATTAACAACACCCCAAGGCAGATCACTTTTTAAGACATTAAACTAACATTCAAAACAACATATATTAATACTTATGCATCCTACCAGGTACTGTGGTGCACACCTGAAGTCCCATTTACATAGGAAGCCGAGACCTGAGGAGTGGATGAGCACAGAGATTAAGGTCAGCTCTAGCAACAAAGTGAAATCCTGTCTCTTAGCACTAAACACAGAAGTATACAAAAGCAAAACCAAAAAGCTTTCTGGCCAAGGTAAGTGTTCTTTCTTCAAAAAGTTATTTGGAGATGCAGAGGTTATACATTGACAAGATTCAGTGCTATTTCCAGGGTATAAAGCTAAGGAAGGACTTTGGGTATCAAGGTTTAAGCCTATACATCTAAAAGTATGATTTCTACTGATGTAAAACAGTTTGTCAGACTTCGAATTTAATTTACATTAACATAATTTACATCATCCATTACCGTAGCAATTGTAGATGATTTGATGAGCAAGGCAGTATAAAAAATTCCAGAATTTCAGAGGGATTCGTGTCAGCTAGTGTCAATACAAACACAAATCTGGTAGTCACATTCAGGAAAACCTAAAAGCTGTGAATTGTTTGTTTTTTTTTATTCATATCTTAATGAGCAAACAAGAATTTTACATTTCATGGTGTGAAACTTTAAGTTTTGATCTCTACACACATCACAGAGTGTTCACATCAATCCTTTTAACTCATCATGTTATCACACACACACAGGTTATTATGGTAAGAATACCTAACCCTATGATTCTAACCATTTTCAGTTATAGAGCACATTGCCGTTGATGGCAGTCATCGCAAGGTACAACTGATTTCTTGAGCTGAGATTTCATGTTTTGGCCATAACCTCCCCATCCCTTCATCTCTGCCCCCAGCAGCCACCATTTTACCCAGTTTCCATGGTTTCTGATATACCTCTGCTTTGGTTTGGTTTGGTTTTTGCTCTGTTTCGAATTTAAACGTTTTCAACTTATCTGGCTTATCTAAGGAGTTCTGTTGATTATGTAGTCTTGTATTCTTATTAAAAGGTTTTTCTTAGCTATGAGATAAGAGGAAATTCTTTCAAATTAGCACATATAGGTATCAGAAGTTTAGATTCTTTATTTCCTGCAAATGTGGAGAGATGAAATTTATATTAGTTTTCTTATTCTCTATAAACCAATTACAAGGGAGCTGCTTTAATTTGTGAGACTTTAAAATCTAATTAGTACTAATGGAAGTAGGAAACATTTTATACTGATACAATAGATAAAGGGTTTTCTTAATTACAGATGTACAGGCAGATAACTTGCAGCCTCAGTTCTGGTGCCTCAACTATGACAAAGTAATATCAGAAGTGCACTGTCCTAGACTTCAGAGAGATGTGCTCCATTTGAATAGGCTTAGTGTGATTCCTTTAATTGATAAGTGTGCACAAGAAGATAAACAGATACAAAATTATATATTGGGCAGGAGGAGACATCATCTTGTTAGAGATCAGCAAAATTATTAGGGTCATGCCACAAAATTATCTTTCCAGTCATAGTTACCATTGTTGAGGAGTGCAATAATGTATATATTCTATATGAAGATAGGAACCAGATCCCTAGAAAGGCAATGACCAGAAACAAACAGCATAGGAGCAAAAGGAAGAGAGAGGATAAAATAAAGAGAGAGAGAGAGAGAGAGAGAGAGAGAGAGAGAGAGAGAGAGAGAAGACAGGGAAAGAGGAGGATGAGAGAAGAGAGGAAGAGGGGAGAGAGAGAGGAGGAGAGATAAGAGAGCTTGATCAATTGACTGGGGCATCTTGACCATGCCACCAAAACCTCTAACATAATTTTCAAAACCTGGAAATAAATTTACAAAAATATGACTCATATAACTCCACATGGCCTGTGTCAAATACACTTCTGGAGTTGCTAGACACTAAAATAATAAGACAGCAAGGGCAAGGTAAGTTCAGAAGTTCAGAGAGAAGATCTGAGGACCTGGGCATTTGTAGTGTAGCTGAAAAGGATGAGATTGCTCACTTCGTTGTCTGTGCATATTACTCTATGGTCCTCTGCTCGATTCCGGCTCTCCCACCATGTGAAGCAGCAGCAGCCATAAGTTTGAGCCAGCATAGGTAGGCGACATTCTGAGTACCTTGCCCACTATGACAAACTGTATTTGATAAAACCATGAGCCAAAATAAGTCTTTTCTCCCTTGTCTGTGCCAGGCATTTGGTCATAGTGATGGGGAAAGTAACTAATGTTCATTGGTCAATCATTGTGAACAATTGACTAAAGTTCCCAGACTTAGAGAAGTTACATGTGCCAGAGTGGGAATTAAGCAGGGGACCCAAAACAGAGGCAGAAATGACCTTCAAAGGCCCATCCCTAATGGACCTACTTGTACCTCCTTGGCCTACATCCCCAAAGTTCCATAGCCTGCTATAGCAGCAAATCAGTTTGGGAGCAAGTGCTCAAAACAAGAATATGTGAGGGGCACTCCAGACTCCAGCTACAACAAACATTCTCCTAACGATAAAATAAACCTTAGGAGGGCTGGTAAGCTGTGCTCCTATATGTCATGGAAGAGAGGAAAAAATATGCTATCTATTTTCTTTCTGACTTTTAGCCTTAGTTCAGTGTGTCAAATACTTTTCATAACACACTTCTGTAGCAGGCTTTCTCTTTGAACCTCCAGCTAGCTCACAAATCAAGACACAGAGACTTATTATTAGTCATGAATGCTCAGCCTTGTCCCACTAGCTCTTATAACTTAATTTACCCTGTTTCTTTTAATCTACATTTTGCCTCAGGCTTTTTACCTTTCTTTCATTCTGTATGTCCTACTCCATGTCTGGCTAGCCGGCAGCTGCCTGGCTGGTCCTAGGTGTCTCCCTCTCTTTCTCTCTCATTCTCTCTCTCTTCTCCTCATTCTTTCCTCTCAAGCCCAGATTCCTCCTCCTGTTTATTCTCTCTGCCCACCAGCCCCACTTATCCCTCTACTGCCTAGCTATTGGACATTCAGCCTTTTATTAGACTAACCAGGTGCCTTAGGCAGTCAGAGCAGCACATCTTTACATCATTAAACAAATGCATCATAAACAAGTGTAACACATCTTTGCCTACTTAAACAAATATTTCACAATATTCCCCCTTTTTGTATAAATAAAAAGAAAGGGTTTTAACTTTAACATAGAAAAACTATATACAATAAGAACAATCATAAGTAAGAATTACATTTGCAATATCCAGTCCCTTTGCATTTGGCAAATTCGTAGAAATCACTATTATCTAGCCTATCTTGATGAGTCCAAAGCTCTGTATCTAATTTACCTTCTATCATAACTAAGGAAAACTGTAACTAACTAGTCTTCAACTCCATCAAAGACCTTAGAAGGATATAATATTACCTGAGTAAACCAAAAGTATAGAAAAAGCAACTTCTAAAACTATAGAAGTGACAGAGACATCTAGCTGCCTGGATAGTCACCCAAGTTTCCTCTGCAACATTGGGGCATCCATCTTTGGCCTACAGGCCTAGAATATCTCCCATATTTTTCTATGAAGCAGGAATTTTGAAGGACTGTTCACCCTTCTTTTGGCAGAGTTTGGCAGTCTTTTTCCTTTGTGTCCTGCTTGTCCAGTTTGTAGAGTACATTTCATAAACACCCTAAAACCAACAGATCAGAAACTACATCCATTATCCTTTTTTTAAAGCACTATTTTTTTGCTTTCTACTTCCTGTTTTGGTAGTCTGCATGACTTTGCAGTTCACCAGTTCCAAAGCTTGTAGAGAAGGTGACCCTCTGTGATCTCATTTACCTTTGTGTACACCATCACCTAACTTACGTGTAACATTTCCTCAATGTTTTTGAGGTCTGCCACTTAGGCTTCATCCTTGATACTTCTCTGTACTCTAAGGTCTCTGTTTTGAAACTCATTTGAGCAATAGAGTCACAAGAGATGTTGGTTGATAAACTCTGAGAAAGTCCCCAATTCTGCTTGTGTCTTGTTTCCCAGCCCTCGTGTACTCCTGACCTTGACAGTGGGTATCAGGTGAATCATTCTGCAACCACAGAAGGAAAAGTGATGGGGACCCTTTCTCATGGATTATGTCACTGAAGACTGGAGTTTCCCTTTTGCTGTTAGACTCACTCTCCCTCTTCCTTTCTTTCTCTAGCACTGATGAGAGAGATGCCCATGTGACAAAGGACAGTCACAGAAAACTGCACCCTGCTTTTAGCCACCTGGCCTTAGAGAAAAATCCCTGGCCCTGAGTCTAGCCTGAGAAGAAAGCATAGCCCTGGCTGCCATCTGTGTGGTAGCCTTGTGAAAGATACCGAAGAAGAAGACCTGATAAAGCCGCACCCCAACCCTTGAGCTGCAAAAAATCTGAGATAATTAATAAATGCATGTTGTTCAGGCCAAGATTGTGGTAGTACACTCAACATATAACTAATAAGGAATCTTAAAAATAGGTTCTTAGGATGTAATCCCAGTAATTAAATTTCAGGCAGAGAACAGAAATCTGTGGGGTGCTGTAGGAGTTTCTCACATTATAATATTCCTGAAGTTGAATCAATGCTCTTGATTAATTCTTTCTCAAGCAACATGTGTGTAGACAACAGAATGTTTTTCTGAAGCTTTAAATGTCCACACTTGTGTCTTTACATTTCAAACTTTTCAGTGATCAATACACTAAGATGCAACTAGTAATCATACAGCACAGGACCCTCAACTACTCAGAGAAACATAATACTACCTCCTCATTGTAACCTCCATCTCTCTGTGAAAGCATCAAGAGCCTATGTGTCTGTACTCTACATCACACACCTCCATAGTCCCTTCCTTTGTGATTATGTTGCCGCTTAGAATGCCTATCCTCTATCTGAGCTCCAGTCAAATTATAAACAACTAATCTATCAGATAGAAATAAAATGTCATCTCTTCTATGAATCACCATATCTACTATTGACCGTCTTGTGTTCTAAGTTTAAATTTTGTCTCTTGCTCACCAGACTGTGGGCTGTTGGGTGACTTAGGCTCCATCATACTGACCATTGTTTAGAGCAACCTTGTCAGAAGTTAGATGTTTATCTTATGTGTGAAAATACACAAAGTCTGAAGATAAGCATAGACTGGATAACAATTATATCTGTTCCATCCAAGTGTATAAACATATGCCCCTTTGGTTTTATCCTTAACAAAGATACATGTAAATCTCTAATTCATTTCTTTTCTATATTAAGTAATATATAGGCAATATTAATTATTTAAAGGGATTCTTCAGCAATACTTTAAAGCAAAGGTCACTCTTACACAGAATGACTTTTGCATATCTTTACTTTTTCTTGCATTGAAATACTTCTGTATTAATTTGCTTTAAAGCAGAAATATTGACTCTTGTCAAATTGTGTATTTAAACACCGCCCCCCTCTCCTTTCTCTGCTAGATGCTCAGTGTACATGAGCACTTGAGGTTTAGGTTTTCATCTCCCAGAGAAAGTTGAAGTATCTCTTGTGCCCATATGCAGACAGACACTTCAGTGAGTTTTGACACAAAGCCCATGGAAGGACTGAACACATAACATTTGAATGAGAGCAAAACTTTTAAAGTCTCTTCTTCAAGTCATAGACTTCATTCACATTTCTGTTATTCCAAACTCACAAAAATGCCAAGAAAATTAAAGAATTTCACAGCAGTTTGATACCTGGTCTTGCTGTTTCCTTGGAAGGATAGTGAGCATGTCTACTCAGGATCCTGAGCATTTAAGAACAGTGTATTGAGAACATACTTTATTATTGCAAAAAGAGCTTATGATGATCAACCACCCAAGAGCAGTTGTGCTAACAACCCATCACTGTGTCTTACCATGCTTCCTCCCTCCTGCACTCTGTATTGGTAGAGAGGGGATAGATACCACCAAACACAGGAAATCTTTTCCTCATATTCCATTCCCTTCTTGAGTGCTGCACTGTAGTGTAAACACTTGACATATGTATTATCTGTGTAAAAGAGTAAATAAACTGTAAGAATTGGGGAAGTGCAAAAAGAAGTATTTCTGACTCTGAAACGTATTCAGTGATCAAAGCTGGGACTGACAAATGTCAATGGTAATTTAATTGCTAAGCTTTTCAGAGCCCTCCTCCTTTTCGGACACAGGGTTTCACATAGCCCAGACTGACCTGAAACTGGTGGTGTATAGCAAAGGGTGACCTTGAACTCTCCACCCCACTGTTGCCTCGTCTGTCTACGCAGTGCTAAGAATCTGATCCACACCAAGGTTTCAGGCTTCTAGGTAAGCCCTCTACCTACAGGTAAATCTCTGTCCCTCTTCGGGAGCTTTAGGAAGGAGTCACATCTACAGGGGCCCAGCGAAGAGGCAGAGGCTCAAATTCCAGACTCTGAGCGAGGGAAAGACGCGATGGCTTTCCTTTCCTAAGCAGGCATTCTCACCGCTACACAAACCCAGAGTTGCTCTCGTTCGCTTTCTTTCTTGCTCTATGTTTTCAATTTACAAACTTGACTGGAGTGTTTTAGAATTTAAATTTTATGTGTTAAAAAGGAACGATTTGTCTTTTAATTACTACAGAAGAGAATTGTTATAAGCGAATTTTAGAGCTACTGGTTTCATAATTTCTCAACTAGATAACTATGTTCTCTGGCTTGGAAAAGCATTTCTCAGAAACCCATGTGTCTTACCAGGGCCTAGCCATTGGCCGTTATGTTTTTGTGAGATGGAGCCCTAATAGGTCAGGACTAATGGGAGGTTGGATCTTTGGGGGTCTGCCATTGAAAGGGGATTTGACATTTTGCTGTTCTTTCCTTTTAAAGTCTCAGCCACCCTGAGCCTTCCTCTTCTAGGCTGTGCTGCCTCATCACAGGCCTGAAGAAAGCAGCCAAATGGACATGGACTGGAAACTCCAAGACTGTGGGACAAAGCAAGCTTTCCTCTTTTTACTTGTTTTCAATGGCACTTAACCATGGTGGAAAGTAAAAGCACCACATATTCAACTGAGAAGAATGGAGGACCTCATGGGAACTCCTAGAAAAAGACAGCACAGAGGAGGAAGGAAAAGCATGAATCAGAACCCATCACCAGTGTGTGTGGGGATGAAAACATAACACACGCTTTTATACCTTGCTAAGCACATCATCAATCAGTTATGACTGCTCTGACATCACATCTCATCATCGTGTGAAAAAGTGAGGGCCGGAAGATGGCTGCCTGCTCAACAGCATGCAGGAATTTCCTGCTAATCAAACAAACATTACAACTTTTCACTTTAAGGAACTCCCATCCGTCATCCTGTAAAGGTGGTCTAATTGGAAGAATTTTCTTTCTCTTTTACTTTTTCTAATTTGTGTACAAACTCTTCCGTTTTCAGTTCTCTGCTGTTCAATGTGATACAAATTTAAATGACATAAATGTGAGTGTCTAAAGCTTTCAATGAGAAAATAAAATTTATCAGAGTGAGATAACATTTTCTTCTGTGACTACCTGGCTAACTTTTCTACCTTCCAGATTCTTGCTTGGATATCATCTCTGTCCCCTTTTTCTGCAGGAACTTGACATGTACTTCATTCCTCTGGACTGAAGTTATGGCTTATAAATCTGTGTTATAGTATACTTGAAACATTGCAACTAAACTATTTTTCATGTATGTGCATAACCAGATTTGAAGCCTTTGAGATAAGATCCATCACACTTATTTCCATAATAGGAAAAAGAGCTGGTTATGGTTAGAATACATAATTATAATCCCAGCACTTGAGAAAAAGAGACAGAATTGTCACAGATTTGAAAACAGTCTTGTCTACAGAGTAAGCTCTAGTCCAGCCAGAGCTTCATGGTAAAACAACAAAAATGGCTGGTGCTATTAGACACCAGGAAATTTTGCTCAGGAAAAGGTTGTTTGGTTATTTTTAGAGTAACATTATCTCCCACAATCATTCACATTTTGAAATTACACCTGTGCACATAGTAGTTTGCAAAGTATTCTATAAGTGAAAGTTGAAGTGACATTTGTTGAATTTTGTCCGGCATTTCTGTGAGTTGGAACGTCAGGTCTCTCTCACGTCTGTTCCTGGATACTTGTAATTTTCAATCACAAGTCATGTGTTCCAGGTTATTTTTATAGTAAAGTTTGTCATGGCTTGATAATCCAGCCTATTGATGGAAGACATGGAGTCCTTGAGAACTTGAGTCTTGGAGAACTTTCCAGGGGTCGCAGAGGCTGCAATTCTATTTGAGAGTTTATAAGAAAAGCGGTAGACAAGCCTATGCCTGACATAGGTTGAGTTTAATGAAGACATTCATAAAATTTTCTAATAACTTACTTGTGAAATTTCCAATCTTCAAAGAATTTTTTTTCCATGGGGAGTGAGCATATTAAAAAAATAAAATATGTGTGAGTTGTGAATGTACTTCCCAGTCATTTGCAGAGAACAAAACTTTCTTTCTCTCTCTCCCCTCCCCCTCCCTCCCTCTCATTTTTCATCACTCCGTTCACTGGCATATTAGCAGAATACTCATCTATGCAGATGTTTATCAGCTGCAGGTATGTATGCAACTGCAGGGAATTTAATTATTGCAAATTGTATCAATCACCCCAAAGAGGTTCTTTGCCCTTGGTATCCAAGGTGAATCTTGGAATCTGCATTGTAATTAAGGGCCTGAAACGATTCTAATGGGGGAACTCTAGTCCCACAATTTGCAAACACAGCCTAGTTTATATAATTGTGCTCACATTTGTGCTTTCTTCACTGTTATATTCTTAGTGAATATAGCTATAGTCTAGTGATATAGCATGTTAGAGTATGCTAGAATACTCGTTAATATTAATATACGACCAAGGCAGGCAGGCATAGGAGAGTTTAGTACTCCATAATTTCCACTTTGTTTTGTATTATGTACACCTCCCTCTTGAGATAACACTCTTGGTAGGCTTGTTCCTTCTCCTGCATGTACTATGCACACACACACACACACCCCTCTCCAAACAATGCACCTAGCAACCTTAGTACTTTGTATCAGGCTACACATACTCCAATCTCTGAACAATAGGATAGGTTTCCCTGTCCTCGGTTGCAACACAATTTAGACCATTTCTATTTAAGTGTATTCCCAACATATTTGGGTATGAGAAACAGAAGGACAGATCTGGCTTGGATTGGTTTTGGGTGCATGTGCAGTAAGGTAAAAATGTTTTCGCTAATAAACTTGTAAGGTGAATCCCCTAGTTACTCTCTTATGTCCATGCATAATTGGGTGTGCATATTATTAAAATGAGAAGCATTATAGAAAAGGACATGTGTAATATGAAAAATGAATATTTTTTGAAATCATTTTAAATAAAAAAAAATGTCCATGCCACATCCTTTAATAATCAAGCTTCTCATAAATTCCATTTTTAAAAAGCCCTAAACAGTTAATTGGGGCCATTGAATATTCTTCATATCTGGCCTGCCGTCAATCTTGATAGTGTTTCCCTCTGTTATCTGCAATATTGCATCACTCTGAATGAAATCATCTTGCTTCTTTTCCAGATGTTTGTGAGCCCTTATTTTCAGGTCTTTGGTCAAGAGGCCAAAAGCCTGGAGACACCTGGCTCAGGCTCCCACCACTGGCAGCTACTATGATACACTTGGTAATATATAATACAGCTTAACAGAAGGACATGTTTACATCTTCTGTAGCCTTTTTCCTCTTTCAGGCTAACTTAATTAAGGCAATGGCATCTGCAAACTGAGTGATTTCACTATCAGATTTGGATATACTGGCAGACCAGGAACAAGATGAATGGACCAGTCAAAAGCCTTAATATAGCTATTTTTTATGCTGCCACAGAATGGATAAAGTAACAACAAAGAAAAGGATTCCTGATGACAGAGTTGTCAGAAGATTGTGAGTTCTTGCTCTTAGTTATTAGTGTTGGGAAATAACTAAATGTCAATAAGGAATGTGAGGAATGAATTAGTAAAAGAGTTTTTTCTTTTATTTATTTAAGTCTGATCTAGATAGTTGGCAAATGAGTAAATAGAAAGCCTTGGTGATTGTTTTTTAAGAATTCAAGAAAAATGTTAACACATTTCTCATGGGCTAACTTTTGATAAACAGAACTTTCAAAATTAGGAAGTTCTATTAGTGAAACCAAAGGAGAATCAAATATTATAGTTTGAAATATCCCCCACAAGAGATAGTGCTTAGAATATGCTTAGAATATAAGGTCCCAGCCTTAGGAATTGTTTTGAAAGCTGTGGACTCTTTAGGAGATGATACTTGGCTGGTAGAAGTAGGTTACTCAGGTGAGCCTTCAAAGGGTGACAGCTTGGTTCCTAATTCCATCTTCTCTTTTTTCTGGTCCCCACAATGTGAAGAGTCTGATTGAGCATGCTCCTGTTGCCACTGATGGATGGGGTCATTGCACATTGCCTACCCCACTGTCTGTATAAGAATACTTGTGTGTCTTTGAGAACAGCAAGGCCATTCTGTCCTTGTGTCATGTTTAGTCTGGGTGACTAGGGTCATGGAAACTCAATGTCCACCAAAGTTACCCCAAGCCACTAACTTTCATGTTCTTGCCTTGTGGATTTGAAGAATAAAATTGATGGATCATACATCAATTTCAGTAAGTTTTAGAAAGATCTTATTATGAGGACAGAGGAGAGAGAGAGAGAGAGAAAGAGAGAGAGAGAGAGAGACAGAGAGAGACAGAGAGACAGAGAGACAGAGAGACAGAGAGTCAGACAGAGACAAACAGAACAAAGGTCCTGTGCAGTAGACAAGTTAACTTGAGAAGGATGCCATTGAAGCTCACCACCTTGGATTTGATATAAGGGTCTACTAGATGAAATACGGCAGTTAGAGATCAGCTGGTTTATCTAGTCCCACCCCAGTTGTTAAGCTGTCTTGTGGCTTCAGTCACATCATCAACATGGTTTTCGGGACAGGAGTATTCCTTTAGGGAAAAAGAGGTAAGGAGAAACCAAACCTCCCTTTACGGCATCCTTAGATAGCCTCTCTCCATGGCAGAACCAGAAACATTGTAGCTTAAACATTTCTGTCAACCCTAGCTCCTAGCAATAACTAGGCTTCATTTCCAAAACTGTCCACTTTAGGCTGTCTTTTTACCTTAGAATGTTCACTCTTGACTGTCCAGACAATTTCTGTCTCCTATTCTCATGACGACCATGAACTGAAATCCCTCTGAAAACCATGAGCAGAATAAGCTTTCCCGCCCTGTAAGTTGTTTCTGTCAGGTGTTTGGTCCCAGTGAAGCAGAAATAACCAGTACAGCTCACTGCAAACTGATGCTCAACCCAAAGGCCTGGTCATCCTCCCCAGTTTAAGTTTCCACTTACACCATTTTCCCCTCTGTGAACCAACGGCACTCTAGCATGGATTATAGCTGAAGCTACCCTGAAAGTATCATGATGAAGGAAGAGACAGGGCAAAGACAGTAAACAGAGAAAATCCACACACCTCTTAAACATAGGATGTCAGGGATGGTGGAAAGGAAGAAAAGATGAATGTAGATACACACGTGTATTTTGGGTGTTTTTTATTTTGCCTTTGAACTCTAAAGTTTGAGTTCAAGGGGATAATACATTTATTCAGAGACATTAATGCCATGGAAAGACTGCATGATGGGGCTCTGAGGAGATGAGATCCCTGTGTCAGAGTGGAGGTTACTTCTTATAGGTTTCCCAGGGAGGGGAAGGGTCTTTGCCTCATGGCTCATGAGTAGTCTACACTATGCACTTGTGGTCAGGCCTTCTCTGGTTCTCTGGTTGAAGGGGGAGGAGCATGGGTCTTGGATTTGGGGGAAAGAATGTGCGACTTTGAGGATGTAGGAGAAGGGGGGAAGAGGAGCCAGTTTAGTTATTGTGTCCATCACACAGATATGTCACTGGTAGTCTCTGGCAGCTTGGAGTCTGTCAGCCTAGGATCTCTACACTGAATCATCTGTGAGGGAAGAGAGAGACCCAGATCTAGACAAATATGGCCTGAGCAGCCTCTGGTCTGGGCTCTAACAACCTGATTTTTTTTTTTTAATTCTTAAAATAATTCATTATATCTGGTACTGTTACATGAGGATGTTTTCACGTAAATATCTAACGTAGGCTGAACACACTGCCTAGCATTTTCCTACATTTCATCTTCATCCCTCCCTGCAGTGACAAAAATGAAAATACAGAACAAAATTGTTTTCTGTGGGGTGTGTGTGTGTGTGTGTGTGTGTGTGTGTGTGTGTGTGTGCATTCGTCTTTCTGTGCATGAATGTGGGCATACATGTATCACAGGGCACTTTCAGAAGTCAGAGAAAAACCTAGAATATCAGCGTTCACATTCCACCTTATTTGAAATGGGTTCACTGCTGCATACTCCAAGCTAGCTAGCCAGAGAGCTTTGAGCCATTCTCCTGTCTCTCCTTCCCATGACTGGTAAAGAACATTGGATTACAGATGGGTACTCTGGATTACAGGTGTGTGCTCCAGATTACAGATGGGGGCTCTGGATTACAGATAAGTATTCTGGATTACAGATGTATGCACTGGATTATAGATATGTGCTCCAGATTACAGATGTGTGCTCTGGATTACAGATGTGTGTTCTGGATTACAGATAGGTGCTATGGATTACAGATAGGTGCTCTGATGGCTAAGGATGCTGAGTATTTGAAAAGAAAAATTTTAAAGGTACATTTTATGTATGTATGTATGTATGTATGTATTTTTGTATGTATGTATTTGTGTGTGTGTGTGCTTGTACACGCACGTGTGCATGTGCATTTGAGTGCACATTTCCATAGGGGACAGATGTGTAGGACTCCCTGGGGCTGGAGATCCAGGTAGCTGTGAGTCACCTGACATGCACATTGAGAACCAAACTCAGGCACTTCACAAGAGCTAGTAACTGCTGATCCACCCCCTGTCCCTGAACCTGTGGAGCACATTTTAAAAATATGTGATGGTTATTTGTATTTCTTCCTTTGAGAACTGTCTGTTTGGTTCAATAAACAATTTAGGAGTTGGATGATTTGCCTTTTTAGCATTCAGTAGTTCTTTATTAATCCTGGACACTAATGTCCTGTCTGCCATGGAGCTGGTGAAGATACTTTCTCCATTCTGCTGACCTGTCTTCCATTCTTCTGATTAATTTCCCCCTTGCTGTGCAGAAGGTTATGCAATTATGTAATATCATTTCTTCATTCCTGGGCTACTGGAAACTCCTTTTGAAGATTCTCGCCTGTGCCTGCATCTTGACATGTTCTGTTTTTCCCATAGCATTTGCAAACATTTGGGCCTTACATGAAACTCTGTGGTCCCCTTTGAGTTGATTTGTGTGTTTATGCAGAATGGGAGACATAAATCTATTCATTTCTTCATATGTGCCGATCTCCCTTCCGCCTCACCCTTTGTAGATAGCTTGTCTTTTTTTTAATGTATGTCTATGGTCCTTGTCAAAAAGTAGGTGGCTGCTGCCAGTTGTGTGGGTTTCCTTCTGGGTCCTGGGTTATATGCCACTGGTCTATGTGCCTGTCTTTGTCTTTTTGCTACTGCCATGATGTTTGTATTAATATGGCCTATAGTATAATTTTTAGATAAGATATTATACCACCAGTATTGTTCTTTCTGTGTAAGATTGCTTTGACTTTTTGGGGTCTTCTGTGATTTCATATGAATTTTAGGATTATTTTTCTAGTTCCAAGGAACATCATTGAGAGTTTTGAGGGGAAATTGCATTGACTGTATGGATTGTTTTGGTAATATAGTCATTTTACAGCATCAGTTCTGCCAATCCATGAGAGGTCTTTACAACTTAGCATGTTCTTTTGGTTTTATTTCTTCAGTGTCTTAGGATTTTCATTGTGAAAGCCTTTCACCTCCTTGGCTGGGCTTATTCCAAGGTATTTCTATTTATTTATTTATTTATTTATTTATTTATTTATTTATTTATTTATTTGGGTGGGTTGAGGACCTTGAGTGAATGGGAATTTTTTTTCCTAAGCAATTTTCTTACTGATGTGTAGAGAAACTAATGGTTGATGGGTATTGATTTTGTATTCTGCCACTTTGCTGAAACTTTTTACCAGACCTGAGGGGTTTCTGATGGAGTGAGTCCTTCTGGTTTTTACTGAAAAACAAATTGTGCAAATAGGCATAATTTGACTTCTTTTCTTGTTTAAATTCCTTTTGTTCCTTTTACCTTATTGCTCTAGCTAAAACTTTGAGCGCTATATTTAATGAGTGGAGAAAATTGAAATCCATTGTCCCCTTCCAAAATTTAGAGGAAATGCTCCCAGTTTTTCGCCATCTAGTATAATGCTGTCTATTGGTTTGTCACGTGCGGTCTTTGTTATGCTGTGGCATATTCCTTTCACTCCTAGTGTCTATGGGATAGCTACAGTGAAGGGATATGGAACCTTTTCTGCAGCTATTGAGATAAAGATGTGATTTCTGTCTTTAAGTTTATTCATGTACTGCATTAAATTTATTGTTCTGTGTGTTTTACACCATTCTTGCATCACTGGAATGAAGTCTCTTGGTCATGGAGTTTGCTCATCTTAATGTGTTAATGAACTCAATTTTTCCAGGATTTTACTGAAAAATTCTCAATTTGTGTTCTTCATGGAAACTGACTTATGGTTTTCTTTCCTTGTAGTAATTATCCACTTTGGGTATCAGAGTAATGCTGGCTTCACAGAAGGAGTTTGTTAGTGTCCCCTTGCCTTCTGTCTTAGGCAACATTTTGAGGAATGTTGATATTAGCAGTTTTTTAAGGATTTGGCAGGATTTGACAGTGAATCTATCTAGTCTTGGCCTTTTTCTGTTGAGAGACTTTTTTTTTACTGCTCCAGTATCTATGAGTGATTTAGATATATTTAAACTGTTTATGTCTTTTTGATTTAATTTTAGTGGATCAAATATATCTAGGAATTTATCTATGTCTTCTAGATTTTCCACTTTGGCAGAGGATATAATATTCCAAAGTAAGCCTAGCTTATGATAAGCTTACTTATGTGTCACCAGACTCTGTAATTCCTCACACCTTGAAACACACATGAAGACCAACTCTCACTTCCTATTCCTCACCAGTTATTCACACATTAATGCTTTTAATCACAGCCATCACTGCATCACTATAAACTGAATTCCCTAAGGGTATAACATAATCAGAAGGCATGTAGTGTAAGTTAAAGTTGATTTTTCCACATTGTGTTCCAGCAAATATGTGCCAGGAATTGGTAGCCTGCAGATGTCCAGTGCATCTATGCTTTCTCTTAACATGTCAAATATCACACAAGCATTCATATGAAGTTGCTGGGAGGATCGAGGGTTCTTTGCCATAAAAACTGAGGATAACGGGTTTACAATTTTCTGAAAATGCTGCATTTGCTCCACACATTTGATAGCATAGATTTAAAGTAAGCATCAAGCACTATGAACATGTGTAGACAGTTGTTTTGTCAATGGGATTAAACAAAATGTTATGCTTAATTTATGATGGAAATGTGTGCTGTTTTAAATTTTAAATAATGCTTCCTTGCTATAAAACAGTAGATAGGCTCTTCATTCTGGTTTAGGAAAGCTAAGTGATTTCATTGACTTTTAGTGTCAAGTGCCCCCCCTTTTTTATTAAGGAAATTTTTTTATTCATTTTACATACCAATCACAGATCCCCCCTCTTCTCCCTCCTCCAGCCTCTCCCACCTTCCCCTCCTCAATCCACCCCCCATTCCCTCCTCCAACAAGGCAAGGTCTCTGGTGTCCTTTCTAATTTTAATATGTACCTTTAATTATGTAGCTGAGAAAATGAAGACTTGGAGAGATTAAATGACTTTTGTATATCACAGGCTGTGCTTCCTCCAAGACTAAATGCTGTGCATTGCTCAGTAAGCCAGTGAATAGAGCACACTATCTCAACTCTTCCTGACTGATGCTACTCAGTGAAGCAGTGTTGAGAAGGTACCAATTACACATGGGACTTGGCAGTCAAGGCACCCCATTCTATTCTTTAACCAGGGAGAATGTTTAAGAAAATCAATATGGGAGTAGAATATTAGAATTGCAGGTTCTATAATTTTTCCCTGTTACTGTTCCTGTCTAATGGATGTATTAATTGAAAGAGCTATATCTGAAATATAGTGAAAGACAAAGATGTGTACTGACATGCCTCAGGCTGCAGTTCCTTCCCTCTCTGGACACACGTGTTCTCCCATTCAGAGGTACAGATTGTACTTCCTCTTCCTTCTCAGAGAGGCTGGCATTAGAGACCAGTTTCATCAGTGAAAGGGCAGAAGAGGTGATCTGGTACCTGGGAAGTTTTAAGACACCTGGGAAGTTTCTGTTTGGACCCTCTGAGCACTCTCTCATAGAAGGCTCATTCCTTGGGAAACCAAAGGGCATGTAAATCTGACTATTATGAGACTGACACATTTGGAGAGAGAGAGCGCGCGAGAGAGAAATGTGAGAGATGGATCCCTCTCCAGCTCCTGCAGTCATCCCCAGTCAGGGCCAGACCTGAGGGGAGCTGCCATCTCAGAGAACCCCACAGGCCCCTTTCTCTATCTGCTGCCACGCAAATGGAGATGAACCATCCAGCCTGGGCCGCCCTGAATTTCTGACCCCTGGTAAGCAACACAAAACAACTGTCACTGAACTTGGAAGGCATTGCCAGGCAAGAGAGTAAGCAGGGTAGAGTGGTCATGTGTGCAGCTAGAGTTTTCCTGCCTGGCCCACGGTCAGGATAAATCTCTCTCACCTGCCAGTCCCACAGCCGCTCAGACCCAACCAAGTAAACACAGAGACTTATATTGCTTACAAACTGTATGGCCGTGGCAGGCTTCTTGCTAACTGTCCTTATAGCTTAAATTAATCCATTTCTATAAATCTATACCTTGCCACGTGGCTCGTGGCTTACCGGCATCTTTACACGCTGCTTGTCCTGGCGGCGGCTGGCCCAGTCTCCCTCTGCCTTCCTGTTCTTTTTATTCTCTCTGTTAGCCCCGCCTACACTTCCTGCCTAGCCACAGGCCAATCAGTGTTTTATTAGCAACACATTTGCCATACAGAACATCCCACAGCACATGTGCTCTTTAGGTTTCTCATGAACATAATTGCAGGAGCCCCAAAATCAGTTGGCTAGCCAAGAGAAGACAACTAGGTTAGCTTATTGTTTACTATTGATTAGAACCTAGCCTCTACAAAGTTTCACACACATTTACAGAGGAATAAACTTGATTAGTTCCACATATGGATGCAAATGATTTCAGACTGGTTGAAAACATAAGCTTGCAACTTGTAGCTTTCTTCCACAGCAGGCTATTACCGGATTTCCCACATATTGTATCAGTCTTACTCAGAATTCTTTCTTCTGCTGACTGTATTGCTGGCACCTTCTATGAACTTTTAGAATCTTTGAAATATACTCACTATATAATGTATCTTATTTTAATTAGGGTCTACAGTATTGAAAATTGTGCAGTTAATTGTCCCTCACAGTGGGGATTACTTTCCACCTATCACAAAAGCTCGGCCAAGTGCAGTGGAGGTAGCTGTTTCCAATTGGAAATGGAATTAAAGTGCTCTGTAGAACCACAAAGAGCTTCTGTCTAGAAATATGTTGAGTGTGGCTATCTTCCTCAGAAAGCATTTCTCTGGTCTTCTCACATACAACATACATTAGAAAAACAAACAAACAAACAAACAAAACTCTCCATTTTTAAATGGGGCACCCAAATCTGCTGTGTCATAGACTACGAGGAATGAGGAATCTCCATTGGTTTATGCTGTGGATATCACTCTGTATAAATTAACACTGATTGGCCAGTAGCCAGACAGGAAGTATAGGTGGGACTAACAGAGAGGAGAATTGAGGGAACAGGAAGGCTGAGGAGGAGACTGCCTGGAGCCGCTGCCAGGACAAGGAAGATGTAAGGTACCAGTAAGCCAAGAGCCACGTGGCAAAGTATAGATTAATAGAAATGGGCTAAATATAAGAGTAAAACTAGACAATGATAGGCCTGAGCTAATGGCCAAGCAGTTTAAAAAATGTAACAGTCTGTGTATTTATTTTATAAGTGGGCTCCGGGACTGGCGGGACTTGGCAGAAGCTGGAGAGAAATTCTCCAGCTACAGGTTTATGTATGCCTTTATTCAAAAGTCTGATACTACAGTTTGGAGTTGAAATGTCCTCCAATGTCATAAGTTGAAGACACAGTTGCCCTCTGGCACTACTGGGAGGCAGTGGATTCCCTAGTGGTTAGGGCCAGTGGGAGGAAGTTAGGGCTTGCAGGGCATGGCCTTCAAGGACATATTGGACCCTGGTTCCTCTTTTCTCTTTGTATTTTTTAGGCTTAGAGCCACCATTATTGGAGAGCTCTGCTCGATTATGTGTTCCTGCCATGATGTTCTGTCTGACCAAAGGCCCAGAACAATTTGGCCAATCAGCATGGGGCTCAAATAATCATTTCCTCTTTTAGACTGTTTATCCGGTAAAGTTTTACAGCCAGGGAAAGCTAACTGACACATATATTGTGATGGCTATTTTTGGTTGTCAACTTGACTATATCTAGAACTAATAAAATCCAAGTGGCTGGGTATACCTATTTTGGATTTTTGTTTGTTTGTTTTTTTCAAGATAGGGTTTCTCTGTTTAACAGTCCTAGAGGGATTTTTTTTTCTTAATTAAATCATTTGAAGTGGGATGATCTACTTTTAATCTAGATCTTCCGATGTGGGAAGATAAACCTTTAATCCAGATCTTTTGAGGTGGCAAGATCCACCTTTGATCTGGGTCAGACATTGTGCAGGCAGCTCATATAAAGGACACGGAAGAAGGAAGCCTGTTCCTTTTGTCTGCCATTATTACTCTCACTGGCAAGTTCATTCCTTCACTGGCGTTAGAGCCTACTTATTTGGAATTCTGGGGTATACTGAAGTCCAGCTGAGACATCCAGCCCAATTGTGGACTGAACAACTACTGGATTCCTGAGCTTTTCATTGGTAGACACAGCCATTGTTGGACTATCTGGACCACAAGCTGTAAGTCACTCCAATGCATCCCCTTTTCATATACAGGAAGATTCATTCTCTAAGTTGTGTTCCTCTAGAGATCTCTGACTAATACACATATATATTCTTAGTAAGACTTGAGACATTTGATAGTATGATCAGTTTTCTGAGGACTTTGTTTAACATAGTTTCTTCAATGAACACAAAGTGAAGATTTGTTTGCAGGAGCTGTGATCAGTGAAATGCTTGTGTGCATTTTATATGATTGTTTCTATAAAAAAGTAGTGGGTCATGAAATCCATCTGATTTTTGCAAGTTTTACCATGAGTAAGCGATTTCTCCATTTCACTGTGATAGGTGAAAATTATGTTCAAACCCTCCTCTTCTCATCCTTCGGGCATAAGCTAACATGAAAGAGCTTTCAATTTACTCTTTCAAAAAAATAAAATTTAAATTTGTTTTTACTATATGGTTAAAAATTTTTATCAAATTTTATCTCCATATGCTTTACAAAGATAAACACTTATTATGAATAATTGAAATTCCTAAAAGGGTGTGTATGTTTCTTCTTCATCCACTGGTCTTCTCTGTGGCTCAGATAATCAGATGAAAATTTGCATTGATTAAATTCTGAATTCTACGCAAACGTGTTCCTTCATTTAAATTTGAACTACAGATCATTTACATTTAAATACTCCTTTAGATTTAGTCTTTCACCGTTTCAGAACCATTTGGATGATCAGTGAGAGATAAAAATCTCAGCAAAATGTTCATATGTTGCTTACAATCCTGCTTAATTACTTTGAATCTGCAATTAAAAATCCCAAACAGAAATAAAAACTCCAAATCCATAAAAACAAAAAAAAACCACAGCAAATTATACTTCACTCCCAATTTAAGATTTAGCATTTTACTTTGAATGACTAGATGTTTTCCCTTTTCTTGAATGAGACACCTGTCTTCATAACTTATATTCAAGCAAAAAAAAAAAAAAGATTTTAAAGGAAATGGGTAAAAATAATTTAGAAACTGTCTAAGAGGTTTGTGAGATTCATTATTTGGTGACCATCTGTGGTCCATTCACCTTTCACCTTTCACTATGAAATGATCCAATTTCATGTTAGAAAAGGAAATAAACCCATTGCCTTTTCATCAGAACAAATGATTAAACTGACTATTTGTAATGAGTTTTTAAAAGTCTTTTGTTTATGAGTGTGTATGTGTATGGTATATGTGTAAACACCCATTCCACCCCCACAAACATATACATACCCACACCATTCACACATCCACAAAGCTATACATATACACACACACACATACACACAAACACACACACACACACACACACACACCATCCACTCAGGAGAGCACATGTGCCATGTGTGTGGAGGTCAGAGCACAGTCTGTAGTAGATTATACCTTCCACCCTGTCTGAAACCGAGGCTCTTGTTTGTGGCTGTATACACCTTGCTAGCTGGCCCATGGACTTCCAGGCATTCTTCTGTCTCTGCCTCCCTTCTCTCTTTAGAAGTGCTGGGAATGGTGTGTGTGTGTGTGTGTGTGTGTGTGTGTGTGTGTCTGTGTGTGGATTGTGGATGTGTGAATCATGGTGTGGGTGTGCTGGGTACTATGTCTGGATTGAAATGGGTTCTAGGGATCTGAACTCGAGTCCTTCTACTTGAGCAGCAAGAACTTTTCCCACCAAGCCTTTGCCTAGCCCTTCAATGAGTTTTTATAAAGAAAGATTACTTATAAATAATACATTCCCACAAATTGATCATCTTTTTAAAATGTCTCTCTGATGCAACCCAAGTCTGTCCAGTTATTTCCTGTAAGCTGTTGTCGTCCCTCATGTCTACTGCAGACCCAGATCCAGGAACCACATCTATAACCTGCTGAAGACCTCCATTTTAATCAAAGGCCTTTAGGATGTCCACATGCTGTACTTTTTGTTATAGGGAGTGTTATTGAAACTGCAAGCACATTTTCTAGGAGAGGCACTTAAGGATAATCACTGCATCACTACATAGTCAGACTCAGTGTCATATATACTGAGCACCATTACTAGGGACTCATGCCCTTTCCCCCAGGGAAGGTAAGTGCTGTGTCCACTTAGGAGCTCCTTTGTCTGCATGGGTGGAGTTTCTGAGCTGTGTCTCAGAGCTTGCTGCCATCTCTCTGGTGTGGAGCCCTTCTCCTCTTGCTCTTCTTTCCCGAGCGGGGGTGGGGGGGTGGGGGGGGGGGGGGGCACTGATTTATGTGCTTTACTTCTTCCCTATTTCTGGAAGGGCTGCCACATTCCATTTCTATTTTGTTCCGCCTGTGGTTTCAGTCAGGCTGGCCTGGCTTGGAGGTGATTTAATGATCTCTCAGGAAACCTTGACATTAAAGTGAGAAGAAACTACTTTTCCGGCAGTGAAGCCGAAAGGCCTTTCTCTGTGGAATCCAAACAAACTCATTCTCTATGCCTTTTATCCCTTCATTTTAGTTTCCCTTCAGCTAAAAACTTACCGCTTCAGCCATGCTCTCCTGAGACCACTTGAAGTTTTATACTGAACCTGACATGCGACCTGCTGACTCTCTGATGGTCTGAGCCCCACTGAACTGGAGGCTTTACGCTCCCATGGAGGAAGCTGCTTGGCTTTCTTTTTGCTCGTGTAAACTTCTTTTGGTCCAGTTGATGCAGCATGAACTTGGCTAAAGGGAAAATTTCAAGTGTCTCTCTCACTGCCTCTTCAAATTTATACTACAGAGATAGATGGGTGAGAACAGGAAATAGAAACTTGTGAGATAGGACAGGTACCCTAGAGCAGCACTTCCCAGAATCTTCTTGCTGAAGTCCAGGAACACCAAGGAGTTCTGTTTCCTGGTCCTTGTTATCTCCCTCGCTTTCCTGGAAGCTCTTCATGATCCTGTAGCTGAAGTTGAAAAGAAACACATGGACAGCTGATGACTGTGCCAACAGGATGGACCTACTCTCGCTTATACCTCACCCCAATTTCTACCATAAATCCTTTAAAAAGAACCTGCCAGACTACCTACCAGCAGCTTGATGATAACCTGTTTCCTGAGCTCTCTCTTGCTGCACAGGAACCTCTCACTCTCTCTTTCTGTTTCTGTCTCTCTCTCTCCCTCCCTCATCCATCCATCTATCTATCTATCTATCTATCTATCTATCTATCTATCTATCTATCTATCTATCATCATCATCTATCTATGATCTCTCTCTCTCATCTATCTAGTTCCCACTGATAATCTATGATAAACTTCTCTCTAAAACTCATCCTCTGTTGTCTCTTAATTTCATTTTTTGAATTCATGAGACAATTCCCTGAAAATAACTGACTCAGTGAAACTTTGGTGGTATTGATTTTTCTGGGACCTTAGCATCCCAAGCCAAGGTCACCAAAAGCAAAAATCAATCAATCAATCAATCGATCAATCGATTGATAGATAGATAGATAAGTAAAACAAAAAACCCTACTGAATTCAAAACTTCGCTGAACTTTCTTGTCTCAAAAGAATCAGACAAGTGTACTATAAACATACAAGAGATGGCTAACCAGTCTGTCTTTAACAGAGATAAATAATCTGAACAGATTTATCCAGTTTAAGACCAGGCAACCATTAAGGGAATGTATGTTTATATGTACAGAAATGAGATAATATCTGTAACATATTGTTAGGGTTATGAAGTTTACATAAGATTAGGAATCAGCTCACTCATGAGAATTTATTCCCATATTCCAAAGATGAGGAACTTGGGTAACAAAATCTTAGACCTATAATGCCCACAGTTTACACTATCCCTACAAAGCTGTTTAGTTTAGTGTGCAATTAAGATTAAATAAAAATTGAGTCTTACAGTGACCCATTTCAAGTGCTCAATAGTCATGTGTGTGTAGCTCCCATATTAGAGAGCACACATAAACATCATTATTATTGCAAAAAAAAAATCTACTGAACAGGGGATGTTTTATTTTCTAGTTTTGTCTTTACTGACTTTTTAATCACTGCTATAAATTACTGTCCTAACAAAAATAAAAATGAAATTATTTCTGTGTGATAGAGGTCTTTGCTCTCAATATGATTTTTAGACTGGAGCAAATCATACCATGGTTTACTTTGTGCCATAAACTGAGCCCCTAGGATGCAGCTACTGAACTTTTCTTTTTAAATGACCAACTGTTCTCAAATTTTTTCACCCCAGCTCTCTAAAACATCCAAATTATTCCATTAACCAAGAGGTCCTTTGCTGCAATTTGACTGCGGATACCAGTTCAACCAGAAATAAAAGGGAAATGACTTATTTGGGGTTGGAGATCCATAAGGTCCTCCAAGTGGACCAGATGTTGAAGGCATGTCCTGTGGCTTGCACTAGTGGGATGGGAAAGAAACTGAGATGCAGGTAAGTCTGTCAGTCTTCTGGAAGTGGGGGTATGCCTCTGAAGGGGCTATGAGAACCCAGCTACTGCTGTTCATCTTTACCTTCTCCTCCTCCTCTCTCTCCCTCTGTCCCTCTCTCCTCTTCCTTCTTGCTCCCTCTCTCTGGCTGTAAGGGGTGCTGATCAATAGCTTTGATCCTCTCTATGTTCCATGCTGACGTGCTGCCCCACCTAAGGCAAAGGCACAAAACTGTGAGCCTAAACACACCTGCCCACTCCATGCTTGGTTGCTCCAGTTTGAGCTGTAGTAATAGAAAGCTAGTACATTTGGTAATTGATCTGTGACTCTCTGCCTTTGATATCTGTATGTGCCAAGGAATGGGCAGTGGGGCAGGGAAAATTTTGGTGGAGCCAAAATTTAAGTATTTGGGGAGATTTATCATATGTCAAATAACACCAGAGGCTATAAGACTAGAGGCTCATGGTCTAGACTGCAAATATCTCTCTATCTAGTCTTCCCTTTATTGAAGGTTTCACTTTGTACCATTTCAGTTTTCTATCCACTACATGGAACGTTCCAGAAATAAACAGTACATAAGTTTAAACTGCATGTGGTTCTGAGCAATACGATGCATTTTTGTGCTGTCTTTATCTATCCTGACAAGGGTATGAGTCATTTTTGTGTCTAGTGTATCCATAATACATATGCTACCAGTTCTGAGTTTCACTTGGTAGCCACCTCTGTGATGGGTATGTTGAAGTTCTGTAGATGAGCACCCTTTGATAGCAATGGCTCCAAAGTACAATAGTGATGGGATTGAGATGAGCCAAAGAGAGACAATAACTCACATTATGACAAGGAAAAGGGTGAGTTAGCTACAGTGTGATACTCAAGGGAGAAGTATTTATAAAACGTTTGTTACATTCTATTAATATAATTGTCCTATCTCATTCTTAATTGTTGTTCTTAATATCTTCTCTGCTGAACTTTTTAAAATTAAGCTTTGTTGTGGTTTCAGACATCCCCTAGAGGTCCCCAAGCAGATTTCCTGTGGGTACAGGGGACTGGTCTCGCCTTTCTGCCCTTTTTTCTTTCTTCTACCTTTCTGTCTACTTATCATCTCATTCATTTTGGTATACTCACCTGGAATTTTGACTTTTAAGAAATTAGTTTGCACCATCTCATTTCAAAAGATGTTTTATTACATTTACACAAATGTGTGCAGAATATATATATATATATATATATATATGTGTGTGTGTGTGTGTGTGTGTAGATGTGTCTATGTATGTGTGTTTGGAATAATCTTTTTGTATTCTGTGAAGAAATGTCACTTGGATTGGACTTGGTTTAATAAAAAGCTAACCATTCAATAACTAGGCAGTACTTTTGGAGAAGAGAAAACACTGGGAAGAAGAAGGGCTGAGTTGCCATCTGACACAGAGGGAACGGACATGTAAGAAAAGAGGTAAAAGCCACAAGTCATGTGGTAACATGTAGATGAATGAAAATGGGTTAATTTAAGTAATAAGAGCTAGTTAGAAACAAGTCTAAGCTATTGGCACATCTTTAATAATTAATTATAATAATTAATAATAAGAAGTCTCCATGTCATTTATTTGGGAGCTGGCTGGCAGGACAGAGAAAGACTAGCAACAAATGGTGTTCCAACATGGGACTTGAATTCAACACAGGGTCTGAGAAAGCTAACAATAACAACAACAATGAAAGGACATAGTTTTACTGGGCATAGAGCTCATTTCTCATGAACTGAGGAGTGGGGCAGAGTCAGCGGCCAATGCTGCAGCTGAGGTCCAAGCCATGCCACTTAGCAGTTTAAAGGTTCATGCAGTCATAAAAGGAGAGAGACACACAGTAAAGATGGATCCAGATGGAAAAAAACCTCTAAACAGTGTCCAGTGTTTTCAACAAGGTGCATAAGATTAAAAAAAAAGGGTGGTAGTGGTACAGACAGTCATAAAAAAATAGTAAAGTCAAGTCTTTAAAGAGAGAAATAAAGTAAAAAAAATGAGCCACATAGAGATGGGAAATACACAGGGAGTTTGGATCAAGTATGTTGTTGTATTGACCTTATATTATTTGATTGCTGATAAGCAAATGACAGCTGCTGGGAGACATGGGATAGTAAAAGGAACTGCTGAATTAAACCAGCCTAGAAACTTTAGGAATGCCTTAACTTTAAAATGAAAGTCAATTTTGCTTTGGGGAAGAGGTTATGCTTTTGTTTCCACAGGAAATGAAAAGCTGTGGATTCCTTCCAGGTTAAAAAAAGATCAGGTTTGATCAGGGAAGATCCCCTGAAAAACCTGGCTACAGACATAAAGAAAAAAAAAAACTAGAAAAAGTACAAGACATGTGACATATATTTTACCTACTCAAACATAAAACAAAAATTCATCTTTGGATGACTTGTGCACAATGCAGAGTCTATACTTGTATTAATACAGATTGTGCATGTTACCTTTGAAAGTTTATGTGTTTTCAGAACAAGAGGACCAAACACCAATGAAAACAGGTGACCCGGGTGATGCAGCCTCTCAGAGTGCCTCTATTGCTGTTTCCTCAGGGTTTTGCATCCAGAACAGGTTCAAGGTTGCTGTCTAAGATGGTCCAATCTCACAAACTATTCTAGCCAGGACTTGATCATTATCCTAATTTTCTCAGGGTCCCCCAAAGATACCAGTGTCCCCAGACAACAGGAAGCAATCTAGAGAGCACAATGTCCACATTCCCAAGAGATGTGGTGAGTGGTTATCAGTTGTTCAGTGAGTTGTGAATGTTTGTCATCATTTAGGGGGTTGATTACAAGTTGTTATTGGTAATGGTCAGGAAAAAAGTTGAACAAAGGAGATTAGATGCTGATTCTGAGATTCAGAGATCTCATTCTGAAAAGAAAAAGGAAGGGATATAGAAATGATAGGATAAAAGGGTAGATTATTGAATCTATTTTTAAACTAAAAAGCCACTATTAGTCATAAATATTTTACACTGGTATGGATTTTTGTATATTGATAAAAATTTAAGGTATTTTTGTATTTTTGTTATACTGTATATATATTTTCATTTACTTTTGTTTAAAGTATTCTTGTATATTGATACAAACTTAAGGTTATTTTTGTTATACTGTATATATATTTTCATCTACTTTTTTTTAAAGTATTCTTGTATATTGATCCAAACTTAAGGTTATTTTTTGTTAGAACATACTGTATATACATTTCTACTCTTGTTAAGGTGTTGTACCTATGTAGCTCATTTAACAATGTATTGTAAATTTCTAGTTCTTGAAAGTTATTATTACAAACTGTTTATGATAATTAAGAAATGTAGGTTAATAATTAATCATCTATTACAATCATATTTGTGGCCATGTTCCGCATGTTTTCAAAGTCAAACATATATTTTAGATAGACAGGTGCTATTCAAATTCTTCTGAGGTCTACAGATGACATTTAAGGAGTTTTAATAACATAAGGTTTTTATGACAATGAGACACATCTGCTTCTGGCAGCACTAATCTATTTCAGAGAAGATGATGAGCATCGAAGAACCTCAATATGGAGTTTGCTGTCTTTGTGGCAAAAGTTAGCCAATGGGCAAGAAACTGCCTTTGCCTTGATGGGTGACAGTATACTGTCCTAATTGGACAAGCAGGGCACAAAAGAAAGTGACTATTGAACATTGCCAAGACAAGACAGGACAGTCCTTCAAAATTCCTGCTTCATAAAAATATCTGCTAGACGTTCTACAGGATACATGGGAAAGTGACTGCTAAACTTTGCCAAAACAAAGCAGGACAGTCCTTCAAAATTCCTGCTTCATAGAAACGTCTGCCAGATATTCTACAGAATATAAAGGAATGTGACTGTTAAACTTTGCCAAAACAAGGCAGGACAGTCCTTCAAAATTCCTACTTCATAAAAAATGTCTGTCAGATATTCTATGCCTGTAGGCCAAAGATGAATGTCCCAATGTGTCAGAGAAAATTTGAGTGACTGTCCAGGCAGCCAGTTATTTCTGTCCTTTCTTTTAGTTTTGGAAGTTGCTTGCTCTGTACTTCCTATTAACTCAGGTAATATTATATTCTTCTGGGGTCTTTGATGGAATTGAAGACTAGGTAGTTATAGTTACAGTTTTCCTTACCTATGATAGAAGGTAAATTAGGTACAAAATTTTGGACTTATCAAGATAGAATAAGCAATGGAGTATTTTCCCCCAAAATAGCAAATATAATGGACTGAACATTGTAAATATAATTCTTATCTGATAGTTGTTCTTATTGTATAGGTTTAATATGTTAGAGTTAAAATCTTTTCTTATTATTTAGACAAAAGGGGAAAATGTTGTGGAATAATCTTTTTGTACACTGTGAAGAAATGTCATTTGAATTGGTTTAATAAAAAGCTAAATATCCAATAGCTAGGTAGGATTTTTTTCTTTGTGGGCAGAAAGAATGCTGGGAAGAAGAAGGGTGGAGCCACCATCTGATGCAAAGGGAACAGACAGCAAGAAAAGAGTCATGCGGCAACATGTAGATGAATAAAAATGGGTTAATTTAAGTTATAAGAGCTAGTTAGAAACAAGCCTAAGTTATTGGCCGAGCTTTTATAATTAATAAGAAGTCTCCATGTCGTTTACTTGGGAGCTGGATGGTGAGAAAGAGAAAGATTAGCAGTGTGTGTGTGTGTGTGTGTGTGTGTGTGTGTGTGTGTGTGTGTGTGTAGGAGTGTGTGTTGACTTCAGATTACAATGTGTATGAACAGATTCTCTCCTTCCACTATGAGGAGCCCTAGGGATCTAACTCAGGTTGTCAGGCTTGGTGGCACTTGCATAACCCTTTGAGCCATCTCACTGGCCTAAGATTTTTAAGAATATGAATTTTGTTTCTTTTAAAAAATGAGATCTGACCCTATTGAGTATATTTTTGCAGGGCAGCTCATTGGAACCTGAGAACAGGCCTCTGCCTTCAGCTCTTGTGTGTGCTTTGTGTTTCTTGTGATGTGTGAGGTCTTAGCATTTTCTGCTATCCCCCACAACCTAAGCCACACAGGTGCTATTGGTCCTAGGAATGTAGGCATTTGGGTTTCTATCTTCTCCCTGTTTGAAGAAGAGTCAGTACCTATTCTGGGAAGGTATGGGATTGCCCAAAGAACTAAACTGCTCAACAAAAGAGTCATTAGATTTCACAATCTGATCCTGTTTCCATTTGGACTAATCACTAGTTCTCCACTTACATAGGTGTGTGGCCTTTCCACAGAGTGGTTCATTGTTCCTATGGTTTGTAACAAATATGCCTTAAAGGACTTTACTTAGAACCTGAATGTGCAGTGTCACGAGTTGGCACACTATGTTGACAATATGTTGCAGTGTGAAGTGACTTTCACGTCATGGCTCAGCTTCTCATCCAGTTCTATACTTTATTGAAAGACACGAGTCATGGAGGTCCTTTGTTATCATTGGAGTTGCTCATCAGAATGTATGGAACCATGTGAATCTTTTAAGGTATCAGCGAGCCTGTAAGGAAGTGAGTTCAATGTTCATATACAGACACTTGCTTTGAAGCCTTTGAAAGTCAATGATGTAAGAGAGAGGAGTATGTTGTGCAACCACTGCCAGAGAAATGGCTTAAAAGCCTCCAAAGCAATGACTTTTGGCAACACTGCTCGTCAACTTTCAATGTATTTGCTTCTGTGGTTATTGTCTAAACCCATGTCGCTCTTCCCAAGTTTAACTTGTTAGACACACAAAGTTCATTCTTCATCTTCCCGATAGTCAAAAGCATGGAAAGCTGGCCCGGATGGCATCACATGCAACCCAACTAAGCAGGTTCAAGGCCAGCGTGGGCTACCAAGAGAGGATTGGACCAGCCTGGGAAACTTAGTAAGACACAGTCCTCAAACAAAGAAACAAACAAAAAAGAGAAAGTGTGAAGCTGTAGTTCAGCAACAGAGCACTCAGCATTTGTGAAGCATCAGGCTCACTTAAAAAAAAAAAAAAACATGAAATCTGTTCAGTTAAAGCTTATGTGTGAGCAAGAGGTATTTCTCTAAACCAAAACCTAAAAGGACTTTAAGCAGAGCTTGTAAAATATCATGCCTATTTACTTTTGTGTATTGGTAATTGAAAAACCCAGAGAACACTGTTTTATAGATAGCTTCTTTAGCATAATGTCACATGAATTGAAGATTGATTTCAGATTACATGTCTTATAAATGAAGTATGATTAGGGTGTGTGACTTTCAGGGATCACACCGTTCCCTGACCCTATTGAGTATAGATTTTTGCAGGGCAGCTCATGAAAGGAGTAATGAATACATGAAAACTCATTACATATGAAAGGGGTAACGAATACGTGAGCGAGTATTTATTATCTTTTTAAAAAATCGCTAAGTATAACTTTATATTTTTAGATAGAGAAATCTAATCTAAACCAAATCATCTTTTTGCATAGTTAAGAGACATTTTAAGAACTAATATGAGCATCTTCATCTCAGAAATTGAAAACAAAATAAAACTAACGCAGTGAAGGAGATGACCTGTGCAAAGCTGGGAGACCGGGGGATTATGGCAGTCCTGGTTTCCAGTTGCATGCTTCCTCACTTTAAGACTCTACTGCCCCCTTTAAGATTGATGATGGAAAAGAGACCTGCAGCAAACCTCGGGAAGGACGACCTTGGAATGAAGAGTTTGCTGGGTAAAGTTGAAGCAGCCTCTCCCTCGCCTCTTCCCCCACACCCCCTTCCCAGCATTGGTGAGTGGAAGTCCAGTCTGTCCTGTTTTACTCCTACGCGGAAATTGGAGCAAAATAGAGGAACATTGCCAGTGAAATTGGACAGTGAAAGATCCAAGAGCGAAGAATTTTGCAATCAACTAACTGGACAAAGACTGTTTTATTGAAGACCCATTGCCGTTCTTGTTCTCTGCTTTCCTTCTGGGAGGCAGCTTTTGGCAGTCGACCTCGGGACACTGTGAGTTTGTGATCTGAGTCCGCAGGATTCCATCAACACCTGTTAAGGGCTTATCCACTCCCGGACCACCAGGCTCTGGACTTGTTTTACCTTCCCGCGATCACTGGGTCACCCCAGCTCGTGCGCCCGTGCGCGCTCTGGCTGGTCGAGCTAGCTGTTTGTCCTTGGGATCCAGCTTCTGCCAGGGGCTAGCTCTCTGCCTTCGCTCACCACTGAAGACCAGAGTTGGATTCCCCGGGGCATTGAGGAGCCTCTAGTCCGGCTCCTGACAGCTCGAGGTCTCTGTCCCTTGTTCACACAGCAGGGGAGCGCTGCGGGGGCTCGCGGCTCCTGCCCCCGACTTTCCTCTGCAGATTTGATGAACTCCTAAGTGGAGTGAGGGTAGCAGCTGCTGGGAGTGGTGGCCACGTGCGATGGGGCGCTGTGCTGCGTAGGGTGCAGATGCGCGCGGGCTACCAGGGGTGGCGGACACTCTCCCCGCGTCCCTGGCCTCGGCGGCATCTTAGCTGGCTCACTCCCCTTGCGAGGCTATCGATCCTGGTACCTGTGTCCTTTCCTTCCAGAGAGGAGTTGTCTCCAACCTCCATCTCCGACCCTCCTCCCTCCCCCCACTCCCTCCTATCCCGGACTCCGCACGGTGTAGTGCGTATCTCGGATCCAGTGGCCATAGAGGTCCAGGGATAAGCCCGCAGCTACATCGTTGTGGTGGCTCCGCTTGGCTGCTCCGGTTCCTGCTTGCTTGCTTACGCTGTCCTACACAGAATCGGACCTGCTCCAGGTGCCTCCCAGGGCCGTCAATCCGTTGGCTACACACTCCTGGCTTCCTGGGTTCAGCTGAAAGGCAAGGGCCGGCAGCGCAGTAAGTTCAAACTCCAGTTCTGCTTCAGAGATCATGAACAGCCCCAAGGGAAACCCGGGTCCTGCCCAGGGTCCTGTCTGGGGGAACAGGGCACAGTGTTTCTGAAGGGAGCCTCCCACCCCAACCCAACTTTGGGTGGAATAGGGGACTTAGAGGGGTTAGTACCACTCTTGTTTCTTCTTTTGCTAGACTTTTTCTTCTCTACTGAAGGTTCTTGAAGGTTCGTTGACCAAGCACTATAGTCTGAGACAGTAAGACGCAATTCTGTTGCCTCTTTAAAAAAAAATCAAGCACCTTCTGAAGTGCAAGGTCATGTTGAATATTCCAAACCTGTTCAAAATTAGACATTTATTTAGGCTTCCATTCATTTCCCTAAGGTGGGAATCACCCACTAGTAGAAATCTAAGGTTGTGTGGCAGCGGGTGACACTAACATTTAAATAGCTTTCCTAGTTGGGGCCAGTCACTAAAATCTCAGTGATGTGCAGGAGACAACATTACTGTCATAGAAAGGAAGCTCAAATACAGGAAAGAGAAGCATGCACAGACTTTTATATGAGCCATCATGCCTTTCATTTGGCAATGTTAAAGTCCCGTATCCCCTCCCAGAAGGACTAACAGGTGTGTAGCACCTAGGAAAACATCCCTGGAAGAGGTGCTTGATAGGATGCCAAGCTTTGCCCACCTGGAGTAATTCTGTCGCAGAAATAACTTGCAAACCCACAGACTTCAACATGTAGTCAAAGCATGAGTAGCTCTCCGACTCATCAAGGCACCTTGAGCCTCAGAAGAAGAAAAAAAATCATTTCCTTTTCTTAACAAATTCGTTTAAGGTGCACCTGTTCAAGAAAACAGCGCCATTCATAGTTTTGAATTTCTTGAATAACCTGAATGTCTCATTTTGCCTTATTTCAAGGTAAGGCTCTTCCCCTGCCTGCTCCTAGCTTGAGACAGAAGCATCACACGTGCCAGAATTCTCTTGTGCTCTTTTTCTCTTCTACTTTTCCAGAAGCGCTGTAGTGAATGATAAATTCTGTGTTCAGGGAGCATTTCTCCCCAGCCCAAGGCTAGTCCTGTGCCTAGGTACAGCTCATAGTGTTCACATGCTAATAGCTTGTAGATCAATAACCATTCCTGCAGAAGAGCTGTAAATAAAAGGACTTCAGAGTGAAGTAAATAGAATTGAAACGAAAGAAGGAAAATCAAATCAAATACGATCCTCTTGCCACTGCCCTTAAATCTGGTGCTTACACTCAGTTCCATTTCTGCAACCATCAAACTCTAACTTTCGGTGTTCTGCTCAACTCTGTTTGACATGTATGGTCTGAGTCACTTTGCTTTACAAAGTCAAGCTCTTAGTCTGAGGGAAATGGTACAGCCTATCAAACAGGCCATGATTTGAATGCCATGTTTCCATAATTGATAGTGGGCTTGGTATCCTTAGAATGTTCTGTTTCAAATGTGTGTAGACTTATGTAGAATGCATCAGTATAGCAAATATAAGTACACAGAAAGTTCCCAGGCCCATAAGAGGAGATAGGTGCGTGTGTGTGTGTGTGTGTGTGTGTGTGTGTGTGTGTGTAGCAGGGGAGAGAGAAATAGATTCCAGTACTCGAGAAAAGTTACTATATGGAGTATACTGACAGGCAATTTAAAAGGTTGTAATCAAAAACTGAATTAAGAGTGTCTTAGGCCAAACTTCTTATAGAAGCAAGTACCTGACTAAGAACAAGAAAACAAATATGAGGCTTCTGTGGCACAGAATGAATCCTGTCTGTTGTTATATACAGTAAAGAATAGAATCAAAACTATATTTTGTATTAAACAGGTGGTATTAGTTATTAGTAAAATTGTATTCTTGTTTCTCTATATATTGGTTTTTGTCCAATTATTGAGTGTCTTTAATGTACTAGATGGTGCACCTTGAGATTAAACAACCAATCAAGAAGTTCCAGGTTCTGTCTTCAAAAAGGTTGCTGTCCTAAGACAATCAGAGTGTGGCCTGTGTTGTGGGACAGTGGTCGACATGAGCATAAGTTTTTTGGCTAACCAGGATAAAGAAAGACTCTTTGGTTCACTACAAGGAGGGTAGAGAGGCATGGGGAAGCCTGAATGTTCTAGATTTGGTAGGATTCAGTCTGACAGAGAGGCAGGTGTCTATTGGGATATCAAGGGAGCTCAGGACAGCCCCTCTGTAGTGATGTCACCACACCCTGAATGTCATACTAAGGAGCTGAGCCATATTTTAGTGGAAGAACAAATTAAAGTGTGCTTTGAGCAGATCATGAAACAAATAAAACAAAACAAAAATCCATTCAGGGATGTAGAAGAGAAGGAATCTGTGCAGAGAATTGGTTATGTAAGTGTAGGGAGATGAAAACTGAAAGTTAGGCCTATCTGGGGATTGCAAGAACAGTGAGTGCCTCCTTCCTCCCTAAACTGAAGGGACATAATGAAGAGGCAGTGTGACTGAGACCCTAGAAACAGCCCCATCTGCAGGAAACAGTCACATGTTGGTGTCTTCCTTCCTCCTGCTTTTTATTCACGCACTTTTCTTTTAAAAACTACTTATGTGCATATGATGTGTGTGTGTGTAGGGGATGTGTATATGATGTATGTAGGGTATGTATCTATGCATTATGTGTGTGTTTATGTGTGTGTGCATACATGTTCATATGTATAAGTGTGTGTGAGTATAGGTGTGGTGTGTATGTAGGGTATGTGTATGTGTGTGTGTGTGTGTAACATATGTGTGGATGATGTGTATTTGTATTATGTATGTATGTTTGTATGTGCGTGTAGGGCATATATGATGTGTGTACTTAGCATAAGTGTGTATGTGTGTGTGTGTGGATACAGTTGTGACATTGCACACATGTGGGAGTCAGAGCACCACTTCAGGTGTAGATCTTCACTTTCTACCTTGGTTCTTTTTGAGGCAGAGTCTCTTGTTCACAACTGTATCCACCAGGACACCTGACCCATAAGCTTCTGAGAATTCTCCTGTCTGCATCTCCCATCTTGCAAAGGACCTGGCATCACAGATGTGCATTAAGCTTCCAGCTTTAACGGGCTCTCTTCATATCTCCACACTTGCATAGCAAACACTTTGTTCACTGAGCCAGCTCTGGTAACCCCTCCTGATTTTTAATTACCTCCAAGTGCCTCCCACTGATTCATCCCAACCAGAATCCTGATAATCTGGGAGCCTGAAAGTGAAGGTTCTGTGCAGGTCAGTGGTGCAGAGCAAGACAGAGGTAGGAAAGTGGGAAGAGGAGTGGGGTCACACAGGGCCAGCCAGCATTGTTTGTAAGCTCAATAAACAGGATTCATCTACCAAGAGTCGCAGATGCTATTATGATTAACAAAGACATTCATTAAAAGATCTTCTGAATTAATAGCAGAAGCCTTTTATGATTGTGGGTGTATTCATAAATACTACCACTAGTGTATTGAGTCTGAGTGTTTTTATACCCTTAACAATGAATTTATAGTAAAAAGCAAAAGTATTATTTTAAGCAATCTAGTAGAGGTATTACCTGCTGCCTTAACACCCAGCAGGATTCTCCCTTCAGGATACAGGTTTGCAAGGGCTTGTTGAAAGCACATCCCAGTAGATGTCAGAACCAACATGGTGAATTGTGTATGACTTTACCTGTTAAGCTACTGAATCAATGAATGAAAGCAACAGGAAGAAAAATTAGAAATAAGATACTTGGCTATAAGAATAATTATGGTTATAAACTGAACCAAACAAAACCAATGTGATAGAAATGATGATAAGAGATGTGTGGGGGAGAGAGGTGGGAGACCAGTCTGGGGGGGGTCTTTAAAGCATGAAGTGGGTCTCGAGGAAACAAGAAAACCTAGAATACTTATCTCTTTTTTTGAACTTTAAGGGCTTTAACTAGTGTTTTGAGTGCAGCACATCACACAGGCAGGGGAATTCTGGGGTGTAGCATAGGAAGGAAAGAAAGGTACCCAAACTTCTCTATTTAGAAGTGTGGGGGGTTGGACTTTGATATATTTTTAATGCAGTACTTTCGTAGGATGCTGCTCTGTGTTGTGTGGGGAGTTACTTTCAGACCCTTAAACAAAACAACTGTTCTACACAGAGTTCCATTTTAAACAGCAGGTGGCCCAGGAAAAAAACCAAAACAACAGCATGCTTCTAATGCTAGTACTGGGGAGGTGGAGAAAGATGGATCTGTGGGTCTCATTGATCAGAAAGACCAGCACAGTTGGTGAATTCCAGGCCAGTGAGAAGCCCTTTCTCAAAAAACAACCTGGATGGCACCTGAGAAATGGTACCTAAATGAATTTTTACCCAAGGGACAGAGAAGTGACACATCATGTCCATGTGTCTTTACTTTTGCCACCCCCCGACACACACACACACACACACACACACACACACACACACACACACACACGAGGGGGCGGGCACATGTGCACAAGTGAAAGAAAGAGTGGCAGTGTGAGAATCTGTTTTGCCTAATTTATTCTCCCAAAGCTCAGGCACTGAGCACAGGGGAGTGGTCTGTCCCTTTTCTATGCTGCTTACTGGTGTATGCTTCTAAGTTCCAAACAGCTAAGAGGGTGAGACTTTCCTTCAAGTTAATTTGTTGACTTCATAGCAATTGTAAAATTGATGCATTTTATCACATTCATTTTACATTAAAATGGAATCTATTCGATCTCATTTATTCTGGAATTTATTGGTTCCCTCCTATAGAAAACTGAATTCTTATCGCGATTGCAGTTATTTTAAAGACTTGATTTAATCAATCCATAGTTGTGAATAGACTTATTTGGAGGACTTGCTTTATCCAGCTGTTATGTAGTCTGCAGTATTATAAATCAGAGTGCAGCCATCTAGAGGAGCTCAGCATAAACTGAAGCAATCCCTCTAGGATGCCTGTGTGTTTCACTAGTGGTTTCCTGTGTTATTTTTATTGTAGATTCTTGTGCTATTGGGAGGCCAAGTGAAACTGAGGAGGTGCAGAAGATGGGCCCAGTAGGTGCAGAGGCAGATGAGAACCAGACTGTAGAAGCGAAGGTGGAGCTCTATGGGCCGGGGCACACCACTCCTAGAGGTGAGCTGCCCCCTGACCCCGAGCCGGAGCTCATAGACAGCACCAAGCTGGTTGAGGTGCAGGTGGTCCTCATATTGGCCTATTGCTCCATCATCTTGCTGGGGGTCGTTGGCAACTCTCTGGTAATCCATGTGGTGATCAAATTCAAGAGCATGCGCACAGTAACCAACTTTTTCATTGCCAACCTGGCTGTGGCTGATCTTTTGGTGAATACCCTGTGCCTACCATTCACTCTTACCTATACCTTAATGGGGGAGTGGAAAATGGGTCCAGTCCTGTGCCATTTGGTGCCCTATTCTCAGGGTCTGGCAGTACAAGTGTCCACAATAACTTTGACAGTCATTGCTCTGGATCGCCATCGCTGCATCGTCTACCACCTGGAAAGCAAGATCTCCAAACGAATCAGCTTCCTGATTATTGGTCTGGCCTGGGGCATCAGTGCCCTGCTGGCAAGCCCCCTGGCCATCTTCCGGGAGTACTCACTGATTGAGATCATTCCTGACTTTGAGATAGTGGCCTGTACTGAGAAGTGGCCTGGCGAGGAGAAGAGTGTCTATGGCACAGTCTACAGCCTTTCCACCTTACTAATCCTGTATGTTTTGCCTCTGGGCATCATATCTTTCTCCTACGCCCGCATCTGGAGTAAGCTGAAGAACCATGTCAGCCCAGGAGCCGCAAGTGACCATTACCATCAGCGAAGGCACAAAACAACCAAAATGCTGGTGTGTGTGGTAGTGGTGTTTGCAGTCAGCTGGCTGCCCCTCCATGCCTTCCAGCTTGCTGTGGACATTGACAGCCATGTCCTGGACTTGAAGGAGTACAAACTCATCTTCACAGTGTTCCACATCATTGCCATGTGCTCCACCTTTGCCAACCCCCTTCTCTATGGCTGGATGAACAGCAACTATAGGAAGGCTTTCCTCTCTGCCTTCCGGTGTGAGCAGAGGTTGGATGCCATTCACTCGGAGGTGTCTATGACCTTCAAGACTAAAAAGAACTTAGAAGTCAAGAAGAACAATGGCCCCACTGACTCTTTTTCAGAGGCTGCCAACGTCTAAGAAAACAGGTGTGGAAGCACATGGATGAATTGTGACCAGAGATGCCAACCTGGTTAGTGAAGGTTTTCTAACCAGTGCATGCTGACCTCCCATTGTATTGACTAAAAAGCATCGGCAGCATCATTCCTGGGAAACTGGCTGGCAGAGCTGAGGTGAAAATGAGCAAATTGCTGTGGCTCCATGGTGTGATTACTGGTGCTTAGATGGTAGGTAGAATTATGAGAAAGGAGGGAAATACTTTTGACTGTTTTCCCAGAGTTTCCCAGGTTTCCCAGGAAACCTGAACAAGGAATTGGTATCAGTATAGCTAAAAGGTAAGTATTAACTCTGAATGCACAGTAGTATCTGCGTTGAGGATGCTGCGGACTCCACTGCTCCCCCATTACTTGATGAAAAGCTGCTGAACAAACTTAGATTTCCCTAGGGAGCCCTAGGCTCTCTGGTATGGTGTTTTGGTTTTATTGTCCTTCCTAAGATGAAACCCAAATGAGAATGCTATCGGTAACCATTGCTTGTAACTAATGGGATGACATCAAGATAACTTCAAGAGAGTAAACACATTTGGTGTACAATGATGGGGGAAATGCTTATATACACAGCAAGCAATTAACTGTTATTAAAGTCAAATGCACAATGGTTGGAAGTTTCTTTTATTCAGAATCAAATTCTGAAATATTAGGCTTAAAAGAAATACAAATTATTGTTTGATTTCTTGTTTTGAGCCCCTCCTACCCTATGTAACTACTGTTCAGATAGCAAGCAAGCAACTTTTGCTGGTTGTTAATTGTTAAAGTCCTTTAGACCTATACAACTCCTATTACCATTCCTGTATGGGGGCAAAGTTCTCACTAAAAATTAAAGCAGACTATAAAATAATTTTATAACAGTTTGAGTTTAATTGTAATCAATTCCTCTCCCCCACATACATGTTTACAGACACAGCAGAATTATGTTCTTTGGAGTTCATCTTTAGCAGACCAATCTACAACAAGTAAAAATGTAATTTCATTAAAATGGGCCCGTTTGGTAAGAAATCTCAAAAACTGAGTTCATTCCCCTTTGCAAATGTTTGGTTTCCAACATTTTTTTTTTCATGTAAGTTTTCTCTTTCCAAAATGACTATATTTTGGGTGACATAAATATGGAGACAAAATAAAAAGCATGTCTATAAATAGTGGATCATTAGCAATTTTCATTTAATGCTTTTATAAATTTAGCTTTTATTTCAATAGTACCCAACCAAAGACGATTAAGACTCTATTTTGTTCGCACAGAAAAAAAAAAGAAAATGAGATGTTAAAATGGTTGCACCTCTCTGGATGCTGAAATTTCAGTGTAGGTGTATTTTTGTAAATATGACAGAATTTGTGAGTATATTCCTTACATTTTAGAAATATTCAACATCGTCTTATACTTAGTAATGATATGAATGTTGTGTATATATTTAAAATTCAGAATATGGCTGTTATCAAATTCCTTTCAGGGTGGAAATAAAATTTGGTTTGGGAGCTGTACTTTTGGAATACTGGAAAGGAACAAAAAAAAGTAAAAATGAGTGTAAGGCAGACTAAGAAGTCAATGAAATACACTGCTATCTGAAGTGTATCACATGACTATAAAACATGGTTTTCCTCTTGGACTCTGCACTGTCATTTGGAGATAAGCTTTTTATATTTTATGCAGAAATATTTAAGACATTACAAGGTTGTTGCAAAGTTTTTATGCCCCTTGCAGAATTCGTATCCTGTATAAAACCTGTGTGTTATTGTGACTCCTACTGTGATGGTAAATCATTGGAATCCACCTAATAATTCAATTAACATATTTATGATTGAGCTCATATGTTAAAGCCATTAATAAAGTATCTTTTATGGAGTGATTTTAATGTTAAAATAAAGAGAATTTGAGAAATTCTGTTGTTTCCATGTAGCTCTTACTCTACTCTTTGGCTGAAATCGAGTCCCTGGCTACCCTGTGAGCACCCTATGAGAATACCTGTGAGTGAGTGCCCTGTGAGAATGCCTGTGAGTGAGTGCCCTGTGAGAATCCCTGTGGGTGTGTGCCCTGTGAGTGAGTGCCCTGTGAGTGAGTGCCCTGTGAGAATCCCTGTGAGTGAGTGCCCTG
>CABHPQ010171099.1:41430-58090 GCA_902168405.1 Peromyscus aztecus
TGAGTGAGTGCCCTGTGAGGATGCCTGTGAGTGAGTGCCCTGTGAGAGTCCCTGTGAGTGAGTGCCCTGTGAGGATCCCTGTGGGTGTGTGCCCTGTGAGAATCCCTGTGGATGAGTGCCCTGTGAGGATGCCTGTGAATGCCCTGTGAGAATGTTTCACTTTCCATTTTCAGGCCAGATCTTTCTCTTGAACTTCAAGCCTACATTTCATCAGCTAATGAAATTAATGCATTGGTCCCACCAACAGACACCCGATGTGTTCTAAACAGAACCTGCCAGCTAAGTACAAATGTCTCGATCCTGGATCCTGATCCCACTTCTCACTACCAGCTTGTCACCAATCTACTGTACACTCTTTCCCAAGACTCTCCTCTCTGGAGTCAACCTCAATACTCCTCTAGTCTTTACCTATATGCAGTCAAATCCTGCATTTTAATACGACTCCTAGTTGTTTTTTGAATCAATTCACTTTTCTCAGCCCCCATCATACATGCTTTTGGCTGTTTCTAAGACCTGTATTATCTCTCACCTAGATTAATACAGTATATTCCTATTTGTGCTCTCTATATCTTGTCATTTTCACATACAATCCCATATTTACCTACTAGCCAAGGCAGGTTTTTTTTTTTTAACTCGGTTTTATTATGCCCTTCTTCTGATTAAAAGTCTTCAGTTGTATCCTCATAAATCTTATTTTAGGAGTTTTATCTTATTGAAAATAATTTTAATGACTTGAAAGGCTGTTTAACATCTGACCTGTATTAAGATTCTCTATAGTAACAGAGCCTATAGAATTCATATATATATATGTATATATATATATATTTGTAATAGGGGATTTATTAAATGTACATAATCTGCAGCTAGACAATCTTGTGATGGTCATTTGCAGAGTGGAGATCAAGGTAAGCCAGTAGCTGCTCAGGGCAAGAAACTGAAATCTCTAAGACAGGGGGACTGATGATGCAGCCCCATGTGAGGCTGAAGGCCCAGAAGCTCTCTGGAGAGTCACTGATATGACACTGCAGCCAACAGCGAACAGCGGATGAAGCTGGAGTCTGAAGTCCTCGGTAATGACAGCAGCTGTAGATGGATTCACTGAGGAAGAATGGATATTGTATGTGCTGGCTGGCTTTCTCTTCTTTCATTTTTATTTTAGCTGAGCCTCTAGCCTCTTGGCTGGTGCTACTCACATTCAAGGCCAGTCTCTTGTTAGTTAATCCTCTCTGAAGATGCCCTCATAGACATACTGAGAAGTGATTTACTCATCTCTCAGGCATCTCCCAGTCTCATCAAGTAGTCAATCAAGATTAACTTTTACAGCACTGGTTGTGTCTATTTGTTTTACCTCATACAATTTCTCTTTTCATCCAGCTGCTAGGTTTTCAGTACCTGAAGACAGAACAGGTGATGTCTTAATCATGTGGAATTGCAGTGCTTGTAGCTGCTGTCATCAAATTGGTATTCAATAAATATTAATCAGATTTATCATCTGATAAAGTGCTTTGGTATTTGTTTGAGACAAGATCTCGTTCCTGTAGCAGGCTGGCCTTGAATTTACTAAGGAGCTGAAGATGACCTTGAACTCCTGACCCTCTTGCTTTAAGTGCTGGGTTATATATGTGTCCCACTGAGTCCTGCTTGAAACCCAATTTTTGGAGTAAATATTAAAGCCAATATTTAAAACTAGGTCCATGAAGTAATCAGCCATAACTGGGACTGTTTGGTCATAGTCTGTCTAGGAAAGCAGGATTTCCTATCCAAGAGTGTAAGAAAGATGTTTGCTAGACCAGGACAGCATCAGGGTTTGTTGTTTGTTTGCCCTGTCTTATTTAATTGATAAATTAATGTTGTAACTGTGTATTAAGCCTAATGCATTTCTCATGATAGGCAACTGCTATTGTTTTCAAGCCACTGTATATCAATATTGACATATTTAGGAAAGAGTGTGTTGCATAGATTTCATTTATAGCTCAGGCAAACCTGCTTGAAACTTCATCATCAAGCAGAATTGGAAGATTCAATAATATATGTCAGTCATGGTTCAGCAATCTGGAGAGATCATTATAAATACAGTAAATTCTGAACATAAAGACCAGGAGAAGTAGTGGAAAGGCTGGAGAAGAGCCCAGGAAGTCTCTGCTAGCATTAAGGAAACGAGGAAGGGACTGTAATGCAAACATGCTATGGCAGCTACTATATGGCCAATTCGGTGAGCTTAAGACATACAACAGGTACAACAGGAAAACAGACCTGCAGGTACTATCTATAGCTATACCAGAGTCTGATTTGGCAGAGAAATGGAAACAATGAAGGATATAACGGAGGTGTTGTCTTACAGTCATATAAACTGGTTCATATGAACTATTAGAGACACTTGGTTATCACTGACAGAGCGCCCCATTAATATTAATATCAGGAGCCAGCAGACAGCAGAGGAAGGACATGTGTCCCTGAGGGAGTTGAGCATAGAAGAAGCAATAGTTGATGACCAGCTCATTGACTCTGTCAGGACTGTGTACACGGGAAAACTAAGAAAGAAATTAATTCAGGTCCATTAATTAATGGACCTCTGGACTGATACAGGGCTTTAGGGGCTTTTTTGAATCCCATGATGGGATACAATGTTCATGAGCTGGGAGGTATTGTGTGACCCCACGAGAGTCTGTTAAAGGATATGAAGAATTTACTAAGGTATACAATGGGGTAATACACTCATGGATACAGAACAACGTAAACAGCTGTCATTGTTCTCCATTCTATCCAGGATGAGGGGAACCAACCCTTCCGTCTGACCACCCACGAGAAGATGAGCACACCACTCCTCTCCCTCCGCACTTGTACCCCAAAGCCATTAGCGGAACTAATTCCCACAACAGGGAGGAGATGAGAAGAAAACAAAGCAGAAAAAACATCTGTCTCAATCCCTGGAAAGAAAAGCTGACACAATTTGTGTCCATCTGGACTTACTAAGTGGGGTGGGGGGTGGGGGGGGCCGAAAGCTAAGCATTGCACTATCGAAGTTCCAGAGGCTTTAAGCCCAAACAGTCCATAGAAAACACAAATGATTAAGAACACAAATGAAATCAATAAACTTTACTTTAGGACTAGGTAGTCATTCTCCTAAAATATTCAATGCACACCTTTATCTTGTCAGAAGGTACACTGTAGATGGAGATTGCTTGTCAAGATGGTCGTGTTTGGCTGATACAATAGCCAGGACCACAGTGCTGGCCTAGAGTGTGCTATGTCTATCTAGCTGCAGGCGCAAGCACAGTTAGCTACAGTGCAGTTGCTGGGCCTGAGACAGGACCAAGGATTACCAGCAAACTCTGATGGGACAATTGACTGGAAGAGGCACAGTGGCTCTGTGGCAGCAGCTGTAGGCCAGCATGAGAAGGCTAAATGGCGCACACACACACACACACACACACACACACACACACACACACACACACAGTGTCTGTGGATTATGGAGGACTGGCTAGGGTAGTTTCTCCCATTAGTGCTGTTGAAACCCAATATTACTCCTCTTTTGTGTGTGTGTGAGAAGAGGGTTGCTTGCATGTGTGTGTTCAGCTATATGGGTACATGTCATGTGTGTGCATGCAGGTAGAAGACAGTCACCTTCAGGAGCCATCTGCCTTTTCTTTTGAGACAGGGTCTCTCACTGGGATCTGCAGCTTATCAAATGGGCTGGGCTGGAAAAACAGAATGACTTAGGAACCCTCGGATATCTATGGCCTCAGCTCTGGTATTAAAGGCACAAGCTTCCACACCCAGCTTTGTTTTTTTAACATGGGTTTAGGGGAATTGAACTCGGGTCCTCATGCTTGTCCTTTGCTGACTGAGTTATGTCTTCATCTACAAATATTGCTTTTCTTTTCTTAATAGATTATTATTTTATGTGTATGAGTGTTTGCAGGCATGTATGTACATTCATCATGTGCATGTCTAGTGCTCATGAAAGCCAAAAAAGGTGCTGGGTCCCCTGGAACTGGGGTTACAGACAGATGTCAATAATCATGTGGATGCTAAAAACTAAACTTGGGTCCTCTATAAGATCAGCAAGTGTTCTTAACCACTAAGCTGCCTCTCTAGCCTCATATTATAGTTTTTCTTCTGAAATGATTGATAAGAGACCTTTTCATACAATATCACACCTTGCAAACATTTCTTTATTAGAATCTCATTAGCCACCCAAGTCCAAAGGCACTTACTTGGGATGGGTGGTGGTTGTCATCAGAAATCCAGTTCTCTGTGTTAAAATGTTTCGTTACATAATGCTAACTTTTGTGTGTCTCACAGATTTGTCAAAGGAAATAAAAGAGTTTAAATGAAAGATTCTGTATGAGTGCATGAGTGGGAAAAGGCATTCCTAGAAACTGTAAGGCTGTTGAATGAAAATCCTACAGCCAAGGGTGGGAAACCTCCCTAGGAGTTATTAGTTGGGAGGCCCTTGAGATTCCACAAATCATTAAGGTTCTGGACACTGCTGTTGTTTGCATGCCAGGAACAAATGGTGAGCCTTTATTACTAGAGTATACTGCATGGAGAAATTGAGCTAGGGCTGAACATGAGGATTTCTCCCTGATTGGTGGCAGCATGGTGCTGAAAGATACTGTTCCTGCTGATGGGGGTTAATTGTCGTTGAAAAATCTGACAAGTTATATATCCTGTGTAACAGATAACCAGCATGCCAGGCAAGGTATGCCTATTAGTAAAATAGTGACACAGCTGGTATGGGTGCAGCTAACTACTTTCTGGTTGGATTTAAGGCTCACTCTACAATAGGAAACTCACATCTGATACTCCTTTCCAAACAAGTCAGTGACGAGGGAAGTCACAAGTCCTAGCGGAAAAAATATAAATACTGAAGAAGGGCTGGGGTATTGTATGGATGCTTCCTATGAAACATTCCTGCCTGGAGGGAGGCTTTTCAGACTCAGGAAGTAATTAAAACATGTGAGGCCCAAGAATTAAATGCAACTTACAGGGCTCAGGAAGCCCCTAAAAGTTAGAAGATTCACAAGGCCCCTCCTCATATTTATGTAAGTGTCGTAGTTTGGTTTCTTTGCTGTGATAAAGACCATGACCAAAAGCAACTTGGGGATGAAAGAGTTTCTTTAATCTTATACCTCATCCCCATCATGAAGGGAAGGCAGTGCAAGAACTCAAGGCAGGAAACTGAAGGCAGGAACTGAAGCAGATGGTACAGAATAGTGCTGATCACTGGACTATTCTACATGGCTTGCCTAGCCTGCTTTCTTATACCACCATTGCCTACAGTATACCAGGGCTGGGCTCTCTCAAGTCAATCACTAATCAAGAAAATGTCTACAGACTTCCTTTCAGACAATCTGATGATAGAGGCATTTTCTTAATAGAGATGCTGCTTCCCAGATAATTCTAGTTTGAGTTAAACTGATAAACAAACAATTAGTACACTGATCAATAACAGTTGCTGAAGAGAGAAGACTATTCCATTGGCTGAGCTGCCAAAAGCTCTGGGATGCAGTTATCAGAGCAGTCACCCATGTTGGTGTGGGGTTTTTTAGTGATGCAAGTGCCTTTATATCATCCATGTTCCAGTAAATCTCTCTTTCCATCCATACTCCTGTGAGTAGCCCCAGTAAATAAGCTGATTCCCTAGCTAGACTTGGGTGGAATCATTCCTTTGGTCTGTTGCTAGTGTCCTGTGTGAGTTGTATAGGTGTTTTTCTATGTTTTATCAGGAAAAGCACACAATGCACACACACAAAAAATAGGAATTTTATTAAACAAAGGGTGAGTAAAAATTGATTTCGGGGGATTATAAGTATAAATTGTTGGACTATCTAGATTCCATAAGTCTTTAGGTGGTCTGAGGAGTTCATAGTATTAGAAACCAGAAGGTTAAGACAACCTTGTCAATATCAATTCTTGTCAATATCAGAATATGTAACTGAATGGAAGTGCAAAAGGCCCAGTTCAGAATCTATTCATTTGTAATTAAAACGTTGACAATTTCAACACTCCATCAAATTACTTGCTAAACAGCACATAGCTTCTTTGATAGGAGTGTGCTATGTCATTGAAATAAAAAAGTACTGTATCATCTACACAAAACTACATGAAAACAATGTACCAGTAACTATTTTTTCTCTACTTTTTGGTTTCTCACAGAAAGTAATATAAGTGATCTAAAAATAAGAAATTAGATATGTATGTATACACATATATCCCATATCGTGCTCTGTCAATCAATACCACAAATTATCTGCACATGGAGCATTCAGCATCTAAAGGTAGGAATAAGTCCATTCCAAGTGGCATGGCCACCTTCATCATTGTCCCCACAGAAGTAACTGCCCTTAGGCTGTGCGTGCGTGGGGTGGAATGTGGAGAGAAGAGACTGTACTTTGGAATACGAACAAATTAATTTGAATATGTAGAGTTTAAAAATGTTTCTTGGTGAGTGTAGCCTACTTAATTCAGCCAGTTGGTAATTAAAGGTGACAGCTAGTTATCAAGCTTCTAGATAGAAATAATTCATATTTATTAGGCTAGAATAAGCTGTGATGTCACTCTGAGGTGTCTGATTTGAGGAGAGCACCTACTATTCAGTCATTTCTGCTCTTCAACCTAATGAAGTCATTCTCCTGTTTCTAATGGAGTCAAGGAGTAGAAACAAAAGACATACTTAGGATTATGACGGTTGAATGCACGGTACATATTAAAATGGAATCAGATCATCAATCAAAACAATGTGCAGCAGAATTTGGATGCTAAGGGACAGGACCACATGCGGAGATGTAATAGCAAGATGTTGATGAACAGAGATACGTAATTTTAAACTCATCAGACGAGAAAGGGAGGTTTACCACTTGAGTTGTTTCTGCCATTTGTTTCAGAAAACATAATTTATTAGAAATAAAAAACTTCCTCCCTGCAAAGACAACCTTGTTTAAACAATCACCTCAGTAGTTTGTGTCAAAGGCACAGAAAGCCTCATAAATGTACAGGTGGTGGTGTGCTCATTTGCTTCTAAGCTCAGAAGCTCCACAAGGCTCCAACAAATCTGGTTTGCCACTAAGATAAGAATTTTATATTTACTTTCTGGTGTTTGCTTTGCAGTTCAAAATTAGATGAAGGAATACCTATGAAGACCCTAATGAGGATAAGTTGTAATTGTTACTATACTGCAAGTCTAGATAAATAATTACAGCCCTAAATTTATTTGTCACACCTGCATTTTTCTTAAAGGACGTACCTCTGAGAGTCACTTTTTCAGAGTGCATCTTTAGGAAACAAGACTAATGTTTTAGTTAGCTTTCTATTGCTGTGATAAAATACCATGACTAAATGAAACTTCAGGAGGAAAAGGTTCATTTCATTTTACAACTTGCAATTCATTATCCAGGGAAGTCAGCGCAGGAACTCAAGGCAGGAACTGAGGCAGAAGTCATGGTGGATTGCTGCTTACTTATTTGGCTTGTCACTCATGGCTTGCTCGGCATACGTTCCTTTGCAACTGGAAACAATCTTCCTAGGTATGACATTGTCCCCTGTGGAATGAGCCTTCAGCATCAATCATTAATCAAGACAATACCTCCACAGACTTGCTTAACAGACCAGTCTTATGAAGGCATTTTCTCAATTAAGAATCCCTTTCTTCCCAGATTTGTCTAGGTTTGTGGAAAGTTGACAAAAACCAACCTACGCAGTGAGTATATGATAGAAAATATTTCTACACAAAACTTCAGCCTATTCCTTAAGGAGCTTTATTAATCATAGTAATTGTTTGTAGTTGTGTTGGTACCATTTGCTATCATTGAATGTTTTCCGAACAAGCTTCAGGTGTTGAAATTTAATGGCCAATGTGACAATATAAACAGGTGACTAGGCCATGAGGGTTTCTGCTGTTAGGAAAGAGGCTTCATGCGATACTTAATGTTTGACTCTGCTGTCCTTTTACAGCCACCATATGAGGACACAGTGTTCTTCCCCCTGTGAAAATGTACATTAAGTTGTAGTTTTATATTCACAGATCAGCCTTCTCTAGAACAAGGCCTGTTGATATTTTGATTTCAGCTGTTTCAACCTACAGAATTGTGACAAATACTTATTTTTTTCTGTATAAATGCCAAAGACTTATGTAGAAATAGTGGTGCACACCTGTAATTTCAGCATCCAGGGGCAGGAATAGTTTCAAGTTTGAGGTCAGCTTGGCCTCCATGGCAGGAGCTTGATTTTCTGTGTCAAAAAATGAAAACAACAGTCAAAACTAGTCTGGTATTTTGATAGATTGGTACTAATGACTTAGCATTTTCACTGAATATGCTTTGTCTATAGGAGGTTTGTTGTTGTTGTTTGTTTATTTTTGCTGTAGTTTGTGTGCTGGAGAGGATCTCATTCAGCCAAAGCCAACCTGGAATTTGCTATCTAGTCAAGATTTACCTTAACTCTGGGACCTCCTTCCACAACCTCCAGAGGGCTATTGTATACTACCATAACAGATTTTTCACCAGTGTATTCCTAAGGCGGATTATGAGACTCTGAAACAAAGTTATGCTAAGCTCTTTGAAAACTCATGGCATTAAACAAATGAACATTCTCACTGGTGGAGACCTAGAGGGTGAATATGCTCCTGGTGAAGCCTAAAACTAAAGTTGGGGAGCTCAGACGAGTAATCCAAGTTGCAGTCTCTAAGAGGGCATAGAAGATAAGGATCTAAATCTGAGTATGAGCTAGTTCATACCAGAAAGAGGTGAAGGGAAAGGACAGGATTTAGGTAATGACCACTTGAGCATGGGTGTCTAACGCCAGGCACAGCTTTCTCTGCTCAGGTGGAGATCTCCTCATACAGGGTCAGTGACAACAATGCTCACACTTTGTAGCTAACACCACCCAAAAAGCTCTCAAAACTCTCCACACAAGAACATTTCAATGTCATTATTGATAATTATAACTAGAACACCATCATTTTAATAATTAATTACATAATGAGTTTATTGATTTCAGATGACTAATTTCGTGGATAATTGGCTCTTGCTCTTCTTCCAAATGTGGAAGGATTGTGTGTGAGAAAGGCCTTTGAAGAGAGTACTTGTGTTTTGTTTTGTTTTGTTTTTTAATGAAGGAAGGCATGGAAAGGAAAGAATGCATGAAAGCAAAATGACAATTCAACAAAATTGGATAGATCCAATGAGTGCACAGCCACTGGAAGGTTTTCCTAGATTTTGCAGCATGGCTGAAACTGCATTCACCCCAGGCTCAGAATCAAATCCCTCCCCCTTTATCTTTCTGTTCAAGTGAAACTTACAGAGAAATGCACACAGGTTCATATGGAATGATAGACTTGTTTTCTCATTGGCATTCTTTACATTTGGAGATTCATCCAAGCTGTTGATAATGTATAAATGTTTAATAGTATAAATGTTTCTCTTATTCTTTTAATTTCTGGGTCATATTCAAATTTATGAGAACACCATATTTATGACATTTTGCTCTTGGTAGATACAAGTTTGGGGTTATTATTGTTACTGTCTAGGATTTAGTTTAACTCTCTGTCTATGAGAAATTAAAGACAGAGAAGAATTCAGGCCAAAGCAAAAGTAAGATTAGTCAGCAGTAAAACTCATTGGAGGAGAGGGGACCCCAAACCTTGGAGTCCACTGTATCCCAGACTACCAGTAGCCTTTATCTCTGGCAAGACTCCCACTTCTGCCTCCCTATAGATTAGTGAACCAGTTCCCATGAGGGTCCCTGCTCCTCAAGATTGGTTCCACTACAACCTCTCCAGGTATAGAATATGGCCTGGTGTTTGGATGGCTCATGCCTTGAGATCTGCCTGGGGGCATGAGTATGGAAATCCCTGGGAGACAGTTTTCCTTCTCTGTGTATGAGCAGGTTTGAAGATAGCTGATCCAAAAGTTTCAAACTGGGGAAACAGGCAAGTAGTGAGAGGAACAAAAGCAGGCATTCGGCCATTTTCCTTCCAGTAGCACTAAGATGAAACTGGTTATAAGCATTTCTCAAGTCTTTCCTGGACATATATTTTCATGAACGTTAGGGACTACCTAACAGTTAAATTACGAAGTTATAGAATAAGCATAAGGAACATTTTTTAAAGAATTGTATAATGTCTAAAACATTTCCCAAACTATTTCTTTTCCACTTGATATGTGTGAGATCCAGCTACCTCATGCCTTTCCACATTAGATACTGTCAGTGGGTTTGGATTTTAATGTTGTTGTGGAATTCTCCTCTTGCTTCTGATTTCCATTTCCCCAGTGACAAACAATCACTTCTGAAGTGCTTATCCATAATTCATGTATTTCCCACAAATGGCTATTTGCTTGCACTGCCTAGTTTTAAATTGGTTTTGTATTGTCAGTTATTTTTTTTTAATTTGTGATAGGTCTTTTTAAAAATCTGGATATATATGCATCTAAACATGTGTATGTGAATATATATATGTGTGTGTGTGTGTGTGTGTGTGTGTGTGTGTGTGTGTGTGTAATGTATAGCATAATAGCATACTATGTTTTTTAGGTGGTAACAAAGATTTTTTTCTTTTTAGTTTTGTTGAACCCACTTTATTATTTTTATTTTGATATTACTTTAATATTATGTTATTTCTAAGAAATCATTGCCGAGTCCAAGGCAGGAAATAGCTGCTTTTCTCCTAAGTTCATAGTTCAAGCTTTTACATGTGTATCTTTGATTCATTTCAATTGATATCTGTACTTATTGACTTTCCATATTTTAATGCAGTTCTCTTGTCATCAATAACGAATGTCTTGGCATCTTTGTTAGAAATCAACTGACTGTATTTATTGCGAAATTTTCTAGACTATTTTGTCGATCTGCTATGGCAATGTCAGCCTCTTGATTCCTGTATATCTTATAAGTTAGTAGTCATCATCCAAACTTGTTCTTTCATGATATCATGTTGAATATTCTTAGGTCTTTGCATTTTCACATAACTTTTAATACTGCCTTGCACATTTTTATGGGAAAGCACATTGGTATAATGCCTGAGATTACATTTACATGCAGTTTAATTTATGGATCATAGGTACCCCAACAATATTTATTTTTTTTAATATTTACCTTCTTTCATTTATTTATTTATTTAACTATCTATCTATCTATCTATCTATTTATTTATTTATTTATTTATTTATTTATTTATTTATTTATTTATTTATTTATTTATTTACTTGTTTTTCAAGACAGGGTTTCTCTGTGTAGCTTTGTGCCTTTCCTGGAACTCACTCTGTAGCCCAGTCGGGCCTCGAACTCACAGAGATCTGCCTGCCTCTGTCTCCTGAGTGCTGGGATTAAAGGCGTGGGCCACCACTGCTCAGCTGATATTTACCTTCTTTTAAAAAAGGATTGCTACATATTAGTTGTACAAAATGATGGGCTTTATTATTACATTTTAATAAACTCATAAAATTTACTTTAATATATTTATTCAATTTACTATCCCTCATTCCTTTTTTTAAATTTATTTTATTTTATTTTACAACATAATTCAACTTTACATATCAGTCATAGATTCCCCCGTTCTCCCTCCTCCCGCCCCTCGCCCCCCCCTCCCTCGGCCCACCCCCCATTTCCATCTCCTCCAAGGCAAAGACTCCCCTGAGGATTGAGATCCACCCGGTGGACTCAGCCCAGGCAGGCCTAGCCCCCTCCTCCCAGGCTGAGCCAAGGGTCTCTACCAAGCCCCAGGTTTCAAACAGCCAACTCATGCACTGAGCACAGGACCCGGTCCAACTGCCTGTATGCCTCCCAAACAGGCCCTCATTCCTTTTTCTGTGAGTCTTTCAAAAGTTTCCCTTTATCCTAAAAAAATTAGATTCTTCAGATGGGAGAGAACCTATGTCATTTGTCTTTGTGAGTCTGGCTTCCCACAGTTATCTCCAGTTTCATTCATTCTCCTGCAGACAATGTGATTTTGTTTTGTCACTGTCTGTATTCATCATTTGCTAGAAATTAAACCAGAAGGGATCTGATGACATGCTCAAGGGTGGAAATAGACAATACATGGAAAAGGCGGTTAAGAACCTTTCTCACATAATATTTTAATCATTTTCGAACAGTGTCTACTTGAGATCTTCAGCAACTTTGGTAGATGAACGTGAAACATACATTTATGTTCATATGCAAATGAAGAGCTTAGATACCCTATGAATCTTAACTGACTCATTCAAGGATGTGATCGTTAACCTGAAACTTGATTTTCTTATTAGATTTCCATTGCTATATTTTCTTATCATTGTGACTGTTTTTATACTAACAGGAAAATTCTAAGATAAATACAGGTTCTCTTATTTGACTAAATAAGGGTAAAACAATCTCTCATTGTGATTTATGTAAACCTTTTTGAACACCAAATTATCTATTGATTTTTAAATTCACCTTTTCCAATTAAATTGTCTAGTAGAGTATTACAATACAGATATTTTTTCTCTTAAGAAGTTCTTTGGTTATCACTATGAAGTAAAATGCTGAAGCCATTCTAGTCCTTTCTGTCTCTACAAGTTAGCCCCCAAATAGTTGCTAAGTTTTTGTATTATCTCAAAATAAATGTGGAAAGAGACTTTTCAATTTCAAAGCTACTTGACAGCGCCTACTACACACGAGTGACCCTGCCCAGTCACCAAGCGGTTTCGCTTCTAGATACATGACCAAAGAAATGCATGCTTACAATTGTGAAAGTATGCAAGGGGGTGTTCACTGTTACACAGTTCATAGCAGCTGAAAAGTGGGATCAAACTTTGGTAGACATTGGTAGTCTACTAGATAAACTGTGATATATTTACAGAATTTAGTAATCCAGAGCAACTGTCAAGTATAAACTATTGCTTATATGAAACAGCAGAAATGAATCGTACAAAGGTCTTGATGGGTGTGTAAGAAACCAAACAAAGATTTACATTCTTTCTTTGTAAGTGCATTTGTGCTTTGAGTCAGGAATTTTTAGTTGCCAAAGTAGACCTCTAACTCCTGGCCACAATGATCCTCCTCCTTCAGGCTTTTGAGCACAAAAAGGTAGGACTATTGGTACCCACCACTGCGTCCAACTTCTAAATAAAGTTAGCAAATTGTAAAAATGAACCCATGTTGTTGGAAGACAGAATGTTATCCACCGTTATAGGGAGGTAGTTTACCACCTACCACAGGTAGGTTTCCAGAATGCTTTGAATGACTTTCTTTCTGATTTGGGTGTATTCATATTGTTAATGTTCATTATGCATTTATCATCAACCCACTTTTATGAATCCATTTTATGAAAAAATATCTAACAGCATAAAAATATAGGTAAAGGAGAATGTTCGATGTAGTAAAAGACTGCGAACAACAATATTATTATTAGAAAAAAGATTGAAATATTTATAGTACTGTCAGGAAATGTTATATTATGTAGCTGTTCATTTCCATGAACTAACATGTTTTCTATAATGTGTTATACAAAAAATACGCATTAGCTTATACAAGTATTCATGTCCATATGCAATAAATATTTTTTCAGTGTGTAATGATTTGACCCTGAAGATATTGTTTATAATTTACAAAGGCAAAATCATGAACATACTTATTTGTTCTAATACAAATTACAGATTAAAAAATTGCCTGGACTATTATGGTGTGGTTTTTGAGACAGGGTCTCACTTTGCAGCCCTGGCTGTCCTGGAATTCACTATGTAGACCAGGCTGGCCTTGAACTCAGAGATCCACCTGCCTATGCCCCCCAAGTGCTGGGATTAAAGCATGTGCCTTTATGTATATATTTTGAACATAAAATGTCTATTATAGGGGAAAGCTTCCAGTCACAAAATCGTATTGTTCCATGATCCTGCCTACTTAGAATTTTAGATGAGTGTAAGTAGCTGAATAGGTTACTTCAAGGCATTAAAGACAGCTCTCTGTAGTTATGGGATGAGTGGTTTAGCTCCTTACCTGAGGCACATTTTTTTTACATCTGATATATTAACTGCTAAAACTTTAAGATGCATATGTAGAAAATGGAAGAGACATAACAAGTAAAATTAATAAGAGTTAAACTCAATACACAAAAAATTAAATCTACATTAGTACCATATTAGTTTTCTGGACTACACTGAGATTGGAGTACCCACATTCTCAGTTAGGGGCAGAGAGAAGAGTCAATGTACAGTCTTCTGTACACAGCATCTTCAGTCTCTGAATTTTTCTCCCCCCTCCCCAAGAAAGCTCACATTCTGGAAGAGTAAGTTTTTTTATTGTTTTAAATTTTAGTTATTTGCGAATTTCATACAATGTATTTTGGTCCTATTCACCCCTCCCCTGACTCCTCCCAAACCCATCCCCCTTTCTCTATCCATTCAATTTTGTGTCATCTTTTTAGACAACAAATATCCTTCAAGTTCACTGGGGTTGGGGATGGGAGGCAGGGTAGAGGAGGGACTATGGACAGGGACAACAAACACTAAAGACCTTTCAAAAAAAGTCATATGGCACCCTATCACTGTAGAAGCTCCCGGAAATGCGTATCTAGATAAGTGAGGTTTTTGAAAAATAATATGAAATTTTTATCTCACTTCTTATATCAAAACATATTTTAAGGCAGGTGTGATGGTACATACTTGGGTATTATCTTGTAGAGTCAGCAGAATCAGAAATTGAAGGCCAATCAGGCCTAAAGAGCAAATTGGTACATGGTAATTGAGATTAAATATGTACATATAACTACCTGAAGAAGACTGTAAAACTATATATTTAATACCTGTGTAAGACTGATTTCATGTCCTCGTTTTAGGTGAGTGTTTTCAATTGATTTCTGAAATGAATGTCAGTCCCGAGGGCCATGTTAGCTTCTGATTCCAATAACACTTCTTGGATGCTTAGGTCAATTCTGGATTCCCACTACATCCCATTTAGTTAATGGCTGCATGCACCTGTAACCCCCACAGTACTTAGAAGGCTAAGACAAGAAGATTTTGAGATTGAGCCCAGACTAGGTGACCTGATGAAATTCTATTAGAGGCTGGGGAGAAGCCAAAAAAAAAATGTGGTAGGACTGTGTGATTTTGCTACTTTTTTATTGTTGTGATAAGACATCATGACCAAGGCAACTTACAAAAGAGTTTATTGGGGCTTATAGTTTCAGAGTTTGAGTCAGTGATCATCGTGATGGGAAGCATGGCATTAGGCAGGCAGGCATGACACTGGAGCAATTGCTGAGAGCTTACGTTCTCATTCACAATTGGAAGGCAGAGGGTGCGAACAAGGAATGGTTAAGGGACTTGAAAATCTCAAAGCCCATCCCCAGTGACACACCTCCTCCAACAATGCCTTACCTCCTAAACATTCCAAAACAGTTCTACAACTGGGGACCAAGCATTTGCATATATGAGTCTATGGGAGCCATTCTCATTCAAACCACTGCAGACTGCATATGTTAATTTGAAAGGATTATTAGATATCTGCATATATATAAAGATAAAGTAGCATTCCTAGTATTACTAATATTTATTGGGATATATATATATATATATATATATATATATATATATGGAGAGAGAGAGATCTATAAGGGTGAATAAAATAGTGTTTAATTAAATCCTTCTGGGAAATCACTCTGTATTTTGAAGAAGGAATCTAAGATAAGTTGTACAATCCCTTTTAGTATTTATATGCATAAATTATATGTTAATTATCATACATTAAAAACACATTAACTGATGCATCATGAAAGATGGAAGAAGAACAAAAGCATATGGAAGGTCACAGAAAAGGAGCCAGCAAAGGATAACAAAGGAGACTTGCATGTTTTTAAAAACAGATCTAGAATGGAGATGTCTAAGGATCCATGTTGTTTTAGTTGCTGAAATCAAACCCTTCTTCACTGGGCTCTCCTCAAATCATCAGGAAAGTGTGGGGGCAAGCCCATACATGTTAGCATCCAAGGAACTGAGCCAAACACAGAAGAAAGAAGGATTGTTGAAATGAAAGGTGAAATGTCTGTCCCTGAGCATGTGCAATCATTTCAGAAATGGCATTGCAAGTATCTGGAAGGCGTGCAGTAGGACATGAAAGCAATTCTAGTAGATCTCAAGAAGGAGGAATCTCTGGTGTTCACATATGCTTATATTAAAAGCACTTCATTAAATTAATTGATATAATTGCAATATCAAGGAATTTAGAATAGAGGTGAGATTCACTTAAGAGATAGCTATAAAAAACAGATTGAGCTATTTAAAAACACACACACACAGGAATTTATATTTTATAGCTACTGAGACTTCTCAGTGAATAAGTTGTCTTACGGCTTAGTTTTGTTGGGTATTTCTTGTCATTGTTGGGTTTGTGAGACAGGGTCTCATGTAACCCTGTCTAGCCTCTAAGAGAACTTGGAATGTCTAATCTTCCCAAGAGCTGGGATTATAGCCTGGCATTGGTATGTCTAGTTTATGAGGTACTGGATATTGAACCCAGGGCTTTTTGCATGTATTTTTTCAGTTATTGATATATGGCACCAGCTAAGGATGCCATATATTCCCCCAAAGAGTGTGTGTTTTGCTAGAAGAGAAACAAAGTTCAGAGTCATTCTCTCTCAGAAACCTGGTATCCACCTTGGTGTCAGTCTGGAAGCTTGTCGGTTTATAGGTGTGCAGTGTTTTAG
>CABHPQ010171100.1:0-37743 GCA_902168405.1 Peromyscus aztecus
TTACTTATTTATTAATTTTTTTTTTTTGGACTTGAGAGGTCTCGCTGGATATTCCTGGCTGGCCTGAGACTTGTTATGTAGATCAGGGTGGCCCAGAACTCACAGAGGCCCACCTGCCTCTGTCTCCTAAGTTCTAGGATTAAAAGCATGACACACTATGTGGTCATATGCCTGACCTTTACGTCTTTCTTAAGTAACTACGCTGAGGCTTCACAAATGTCCACAGGTGATAGAATCGTGACCAGAAGGGGTACTCAGGGGCCTCAACCCTTTTCACTGTAGGTAAGCAAAACCCCAAAACAGCTAAGGGAAAGGTTCGAGGATATGCACAAGCCTGGGTCTCTGACCCAAAACTATTGTGTAGTGACAGGTACTTCAGAGCAGTCCCTTCCAAGAATGGCTTCCTGGTGGTGAGGCAGCTGAGAGAACTCACTTTTAAAGCTAAGGTGACCTGAATTTGAATCCTGGCTTGCTAACTCCCTGGCAGGTCACAAAATGCATTTAATGCTCTAGTCACTTCTAAAGAGAACCATAAAACAGAAATAATTGACCAGACAGTCAAGATTTGGTTCACAGAATGCAATTTGTCTCTGTTCCCCTTGAAACTTGACAGGACAAGTTTTATGGTTGGCACTAAGATTTGGTTTTGTTAAAGAGAGCCAAGTGTTCTACGTGTGGATATAATAAAAGCTTCAGAGATCTGTCACGGCCCAGGCCAAGCCCACTCCAGGCCACCAGTGGAGGCCTGATTCCCAGGACCACTCTGAGCTCAGGTTTTGCTGTGTGAGATGCTTGCTGTCTCCAGAGGGGAAAGGCCAGTGTTTCCTGATGCCAAAGCCAAGGCCTAAGCAGTGGCCTCTGGGGAGGTGCACCTGAAAACCGGAAGGTCGCAAAGTCACAGCTCACTGGGGTGGAGCGAGCTAGAGGGTTTTAATAATACCCCACCTTCATTCCAGGATTTAAGGGCAACAAAAGGAGTGTTAATTTTATGTGATCAAGGAAAAAAAAAAAAAGCCAAGTAGTTTGGGAGGGTGAAATGACCAAATTGAGACACTTGACAGACACCATCCTTCAACCCCATCAGTGAGAGCCAGATAGACCCAAAGCTGGTAGATTTATGACTAGAGCACTTTGCAAGACCACCAAAGGCGGATGTGTCTAAGCAGGACACACATCATCCATCCATCAATCAGGAACCATCTCAGTCACTCCACACAGGGTACCGTGTGCATGGTGGATATGCTGTCCCCTTTAGCTCCCTCTGCCTACTCCTGCCCCCCCCCCCCCTCTTTTGGGAAAAAAACGGGGGACCGGGGTGCCATTTCCCTTAATCAGGAAGCGTTTGTTCCACCTCGATTCTTGCTTGAGTCGCAGAAGAGCGTCTGGGACTGACTGTCCCAGAGGAGACTGCACCGAACAAAGGCTCATGCCTGCTGAGTCTCACCTGATGCCCTGGATTCCAGTCTCCTACTCTATATAACACCAGGACAGTGACTACTTCCTAGCAAAGTCTGCACAAGGCCATGCTTGATGTCTCCGACCCTTAGCCTCGGTGGCCTCAGTTTTCTGGAACCGTATGAGGCCTCTACCCAAGAACAGCATTTTGAGTCTGGGATGGAAGGGGAGAGGGGAAGGGCTGTCAAGCTTGAAGTGTCTCACCTCACCTCACTTTCACCCCTTTGTAAATCCACACCATGAACTAGCAGGAACTGTCAAGCTTGAACACAAGGGACTTCCCTGTGTTTCTAACGACATATATTTCCTTATCATGAAATTTCCTACTCAAATACCTGCCCGGGGATAGTTTTAAATGCTTCTAGTAATGACTCCATGCTTGCGTCTGTGCCAAGGGTGCCAAGGCTCCAGTGTGAGGAAGGAAAGTAAAGGCGTTTCTTGAGAAAGCCAACCTGACTTTCCGGCCGGTTGGCTGTGGTAAGTGTGGAGACTAGAGAAAAATGGCAACATGGGGCGGCTCAAGAGCTCAGAAAAGTGAAAAGCTCTTGATTTCCATAAAGGGCTTTCACAATAAGCTGGCATTTGTAGCATTTAAAAGAAAGGGACATGGTCTCACTTTTGGCGTTTTGTATATTCTTCATGTTTTAGTTTGGTTGAGTTTTTTGTTGTAAGATTTTGTTTATTTATTATGTACATTGGGGTTTTGTCTGCATGGATGTCTATGTGAGGATGCCAGATTCCCCTGGCATTGGAGTTACAGACAGTTGTGAGCTGCCATGTGGGTGCTGGGAATTGAACTTGGTCCTTTGGAAGAGCAGCCAGTGCTCTTAACCTCTGAGCCATCTCTCCAGCCCCTTGGTTGGGTTTTTAAGGAGAATATCATTGTATTTTGACTGTGGAGGGTGCATTCTGAGTTGGTGAGCCTAGCAACTATAAAAAGTAGTTTGGGTTTTGGGTTTTGCTTCTTTGCTTGACTCTTGGTTATTTTCTAGTATTGCTGAATAACACTAATCCAAATGTTTTGTTTGTTTTTTCTTGTTTATTGAGCAAGCCCTATGCCAAGTGTTAGGAATATAAAGGTGATTAACATGGGCCCAGACAGTCTCATAGGAGATAGAAGTAATCCATAACCATGCAAACATATGGTGCCATGGATGATGACCTGAGGGAGAAAGCCACAGGGCCTGAGAGGAGCAGAGTGAGATCTCTGAGGAGAGGCAGGAGCAGCGTTCCTGAGGAGGGGGCTGTTGAGCAGAAAGGGGAAGACTAAAAAGGATCTCCCACCAGAGGTGGGAGAGCAAAGAATGTGTTCAGGAGGCTCCAGGCAGGATGTGTCCAGGAAACCTCAACAGCACACTGGGAGCTTGGCCTTGTCGGACAGATGCCATAAAGTGACCTCCGCAGGCGATCCAAGATTTCAAGTTCTTAGTTGTTCTTGGTGAATGTTCTGGTCTTTAGGGCTGTGTGGTGGGAAACAGCTTCTTCCTCTGGCCTCAACACTTGGTCTTAGATATGGTTCAGCCTTGCATTCCAACATGGAGTAAGAGTAGGCATGAGCACAGATCCTGTTCTGAGCACTCATGAATTCCCTCCTGCCTATTTGATTTCTCCACTAGCATGTTGTATAGAAGGTTCACTTGGGGACAAATGGGACCCCTCTTGATGAGGGGTTGAGCTCGTCAAAGAGTTTAAGCAGCAAGAGTCCTTTGAACTAGATACTCACTCTCGCCGGGGCATTTTTCAGAAATAAGTACTGAGAGCCGCTAAGAAAGACACAGGCTCTGAAGCCACCACAAAGGAGGTGTGGAAGCAGCCCCACACTGCTGCCAGCCAGGGGCCACACTCGCGTCACCAAAGCAAAACAACTGCTCACATCCGTTTCTACTCCATAAAGTCCTTTGTGCTGATTGGAGATAAAGCAGTAAACAAAGCATGCAAGCCGCCTCTAGCTTGCAGCCTGCCGATAACATTCTTGCTAGCCATCTCCAGAGGACGTAATTTAATCTCCATCCCAAAGTATAGGTTACAAACACACCCCAAAATCCCACACTGCTGCGCCTGCTCATCTCGAAGCACATTCTGGGTGAAAGACAGTACTGGTCAGTGAGAAACTGTCAAGGTTTTAAACTGGGGTGTACTAAGATATGCAAATGGCTGGAGTGTAAGAAACAAGAAGACATCTGGTGAGACATTGATGAGATTGAGGGGTTGCCACAGTTGGCAAAGTGCCTGTCTTAAAAGCACAGGGCAGGAGTCCAAGTCCCATAACTCACTTTTAAAAAACAGGTAGGATGGGGTGTTGTGCACTTGTATTCCCAGTGATGAGGAGGAAGAGACAGACAGATCCCTGGGACTTGCTGGTCGGCCAGTCTAGTGTACTTGCTGAGTTCCAGACCATTGAGAGACCTTGTCTCCAAAAGTAGGTTGATGGCATCTGAGGAAAGACACTTGAAGTTGCCCTCTGGCCTCCTTGAGCGCGCGCGCGCATGCGCGCGCGCACGCGCGCGCGCGCACACACACACACACACACACACACACACACACACACACACACACACACCAAGATGCTGTTGACTTTCTAGTTGAATAGAGGCAAGAAGTGGGTGGGCTCCTGTGATGTAGGATGAGATTACAAGTGTTGCCGTTGATTGGAAATGAAAAACAAAAGAGGAGGTGTCATGGTTGAATACGGGGACTTTTGTCGTGTTCAGAAACAAACAAACAATCATACCAGGAAGTACCAGTTAAATAAACACTTGTAGGTGTCCTGTGACACTCGACACTGACTCAAAGCAGACAGGTGTCCATGTGATAGTCTTGATAGTCATGACGGTCTTGAATTCTAGACTTTTTATTGAAGACAAATAGTCTCATTTTAATAAATGAATGATTACGGGAACACCTAACAGAAAATATCAGGAAGAATCAATTCCAAACAGATAAGAGTGGGGGTCATAGGACCATTCAAAGTCTACATGAGCCGTTTCTGCACTCTGGACTCTGCAATTCTTACCTGTCGTTTGGTAATCAGAAAACAGACTCGGCAGAAAATGAACCCACTCTCCCACTTCTGCTGTGGAAACTTTTGTCACGCTGTCCCCAAATGACTGTGCTCTCTTCTGAACCCAAATCTCATTCTAGAATGTTCAGTCCCAGCAGGTCTTCAGAGACCATTCGGTTCAATATCCCCCAACTCAAAGACAAGGAAACAGGCTCACTAGAGTTCATGGTTTGGCTAACCGAATGTGAGCCCAGACTCAATACCAAAACCCATGTCCACTGACCTGGAGTCTCTGATTCTTTCTGCTGTGAGCTCAGTCCCCTCAGTCCCCAGTGTCTGGGAATCACTTGGCTTTTATTAGACTGTCGAGTACATTAGCTTCTTTTCTCCTCCAGAAAATGATGAGCTCAAGCTCAGAGTGAGGATAATGTTTAACACGGTATAAGATGCTCGTTAGAACAAAAGGTAGACTTTACTGAGGCTTCAGAGCCAGGAAGCAAGACTACATACAGTTTAGGAAAAACAGATTGCACCTAGCTTGTACTCACATAAATATAGCTCCCAGTATAGTCCATATTCTCTCTCCTCCCCCCGCCGTGTGTGTGTGTGTGTGTGTGTGTGTGTGTGTGTGTGTGTGTGTGTGTTGCACACAATAAAGAATTAGTTAGGAACACTCTAATTAGTTATTGCAGGGAAAGGGAAATGGACTTCGGATGCAAGGGTGTATCCATCCATTGGTAGGTACACTCTCCCTGCAGCATATATAATACTCTTTTCTCCCTAAAGGAAATAGCATCGCTGCTTAAGACACACTTTTAGTTTGTTGATAATCTGAGGGATCTCTACAGTTGTCTGCTGATCTCCTCTGACATTCAGGGCCCCTTTTCACTGTGTGATTCAGGACTTAGTGTTTAACTCACAGAAACACAGCCCAACTGTCCCAACTGTGGTCCAAAACTGTATTTCAGAGCATCAGCCCTCATACTGAGGGACTCAGCCATGTGGATGCTGTGAGGTCACCATCCATAGACTGGGAGATCCTCCCAGAAAGCAGCTTGGGCCACCTCGTTAGAGGGCACAGTTAGCTGGGGCAGGATAAGCTTTAGGGCATTACCAGGTCTGGAAGGCTGTGTTTGCTCTCTCACCTCTAGGGCCCAGCTCTTTTCTCCTCCTCTCCTGAAGCTAATCAGAGTACTTTTGTCTCTGCTCAGTTCCACCTGGCATCTGGCGCTCATCACCTAAATGAGCCACCATCTTTCGGAAACTCTTGTGCTCGCTGCTCCCACTTTACAAATTTGCTGAGCTTGTTTCCAGTGTTGTATTAATTTCTTTCAAGTGAACATTTTCCATATCCTAAACATTGCCATTTTTTTAATGTTGCCATCTGCTGGAGTCTTTAGACTGAATTACCCACTCATGTTTGTATGCGTCTATGGATTTTAATTTTAAACACCTTCAGCCCAGTTTTTATTGCTGCCATTGCTGATCTTGTGTGTCTGTAGGCTGTGGTGCTGTCGGTACCTAATATATAAGTCCATATAATGCACCACGATGTTGGAGGGATACAAAACAAGGTGCATAATTGATAAGCCTTCAAGTTGAGTAAACTAGTATTTTGACGCACGTTCCCCTCGGTCAGTTATGTTTGCCTTCTAAAAATTGATTGTTCTTTTCACAAATGCAAACACTTTGTTCTCAGTAAAGTTACCGAATTCTTCTTGAATAACCTTACATCCAGGCTGCGTGCGGTCAAGGGGAAAATGACAGGAGAGTGCAGTCCTTCCTCACCAATGGAACAGGAAGAAGTGGACTGAACCCTAACTCAACACCTCTTAGGGGCAGAAATCCTGGATAACAGCAAAGAATTCCAAGATGGCAAGATGGTAGGGCCCAAAGGCATTATTATGGGAGAGTTGTGTGTGTGTGTGTGTGTGTGTGTGTGTGTGTGTGTGTGTGTGTGTGTATGTATGTATGTATATACCACCCAGGCCAGGTGTCCTATGTGTGGCCCCCTGTAAAAGTACTTGGAAGAACTGATGTTTCTCGTTCTTTCCAGCTGTACCCAAACAGAGCTGTGAACTGACGAATCTTGATATGATTACTGAATTTTCTCATAAAATGAAAAACATGTCAGATGGGCAACAGGATGCACTTTTTGAATCGGCCTGCCCTAAAACTTCAAGATGGCAGCTGTCTGTAACGTGCCGCTCCATGTCAGCATAGACCCATCACCTGACTTACCACAGGATCAGTGATCATACTCGCTCCCAAACACAAAGAACCTACAAGCATTTCTAAGACACTGTCGTGCTGAGCCTCTTTAGGCGATACATTGCCTATGGCTGAGCATCACTGGGATGTTTTAGTTGTTCAGAAGGATATTCCATTAGAAATTGAAATTTCCAGGGCTGAAGGGCTGACTCAGTGAGCGAAGAGCTTGCTTCACAAGCATGCAAATCTGTGTTGTGTCCCCAGCTTTCGTGTGAAAGTTGGTACAGTAACACACAACTGTAACCCCAGTATGGAAGACACAGGTGGGGTACTGGGGTGTGCATAGATGGGGTACTGGAGTGTGCGGCCATAAGTGGTGACCAGGAGCTGACTGGCCCTCAATCTAGTCAAAATATCAAGCTCTAAGGTCACCGAAAGGGCCTACCTCAAATAACAAGGTGGAAAGTGATAGAGGAGATCTCCCAACATTGACCTCTGGCCTCTATATGTGCACACACATGGGTGCACTGCACACACACACACACACACACACACGCACATGCACACACAAGAAATAAGCAAAAATTGAAATTTCCATGAGAGAGAACAGGTCTGTACATTGATCGTGTGGACTTCCTTGCATTTCTTAATATCCACAATCAACAAACAAGCAAATGCTTTCTGTACAGTTTGCTGTTGTTGTTGTTGTTGTTGTTTCATAATGGTCTGAGAGTAAAGAATGGGAGGGTCAGAGGAGGCAGTCACCTCACGATGAGAGGAAAGCACCCCTCTCTTGCTAGTCTCAGCCAGGACAGATCAAGAAACAGATCTTTCTGATGAAAAGCACAGAGGGAGCTGGAGGGTAGGAGGGCCCTGTAGCTTTAAATCTGGAGATATTTTATAATTGTCCTCGACGCTTCTGTTTTCATTTGTTTGCTTTGGGTGGCACATGGAAAAATATTTGCCTACTGGACGATACTAATCTTCATGTGCTCGCAAATGACTTTCTCTCTAAAAAAGGTGGCAGCTAATTTATTGGTGCTGCGTGTTTGTTTTAAATGCTTGCAAATGAAGAAGGTTTTGCTCGGAAATTGGCATCGCATTTTTTATACCTGAGGGTCAGGTCTAAGAGAAGATGCACCTGGAAACCTTTCATAGCATGAAACTGTAGGAGTCAGATGCTGGATTTTGTAGTTATAAATCATCCCGGAGCTACCTTAGTCAAGTGACTGCTGTTTTCCCTATAAAACAGTTTTCAAAGTTTCAATGAACCCTAATACTTCATTTAAATAACATTGTTTGGAAACTCTGGACTTACTTGTCTAAATAAGCATTTTTAGCATTTAGACAATATCTCTAAATTGTTCTGAGTGGGTGAGCCAAAGTGTGTTTCTTTTCCCTAAAGAAATTAAAATTCCAACTTGTGAGTTGAAATTCTTATTCACTCAACAAATATGTATTAAACATTTCTTATATTTTGCATGGATTAGAATGTATGTCGGCCTCCCGAAACCCCACAATGGATTTCAAATGCAGAATTTCAATTTGCAAATAGAGTTCTTGAGTACTCTTCCTCCACATGTGTACTTGACATTTTTAAAAGTAAACCTTGGAAAATATCATTTCAACAAACTCTATTGGGAGCCAAGAAGAAGTTGTGCATTGGGCCACACTTCAAAGCAGAAGATGAGCAGTGAGGGTTTTGTTCTTGGTGATGGTTTGGTTTTGGTTTTGAGACAGGATCTCATGTACCCCTGGCTAGCACCAGCTCACAATGTAGCCAGGACTAGCAAGCACTCGACCAACTGAGCTACATTCCCCAGTTTGGCCATGAGGTTTTATTGGCTGAAATTAAAAGAAAAAAAAAAAGGAAGAAAGAAAGAAAATAATGTGATTGGTGACAGCCCGGTGTTACAGGGGCATGCATTTATTAGTTGGCTTTCTCTGATTGGACGAAACTGAAGCATTTATTATAAAATAAAATAACAAACTCTGAAGAATTGTTCCCTTTGCTTTCTTACTTGTGCTATAGGTTGTTCTGTAGGAACTGAAAGTGTAAACACAGCCTTGAGCTGCTGGCCTCCTGGTTATTTTGAGTGAACAGTACGTGAACGTAGACTTCCCGTTTCCTGCACACTAGCTACCTAAGCCTTGTGCTCTGCTGACCCGGAGACAGAAGTAAACAGCCTTTGTATTCCTCACTGGGCGAATACAGTCCCCTGTGATAGAGAACTTTGAGTCACCCTCAAAATGGAGTGCAGATTGTACTCCAGGGAGGGAGAGATGAAAGGGGTTACTGGAGCCCTTAGGGGTCACTGTATGCCAGGAAGGAAGGGGGCAGGACGTCTCAGAGAAGCTTGTGCTCAGTGCAGAAGAATGAGGAAGCCGTGAGCTTGGAAAGAGGTGGAGAAAACTGATTATAAATATTTATATTTTGAAAAGCAGGGAAGACCAAGAACCCCGTTTCTAGGAAGAGGTGACTGTTCTGGTACCTATGGAAGCCTTTGGCCTGACTTCTTTCCCTGAGAATCGGGGTTTCTTCTCTGGTCAGTGATTAACTACTATGAACTGCCCATGAGGGGGTGGAGGCACATTTCAGAAGGCATTAGCCTCCTCACCCCTATCTGTCCTCTTGAGTGCTGGCCACATTTGGGCCTCGAGGCTGGGTAGCCACAACCTCCTACCCTGCACAGGCCCACAGCTCACCCACACCTGTACCAGCCCTCCCACCTTCAATCGTCCGGGTGAGGCCTACCTTATTCCAGGTCAGTCTTTTCTGTGTGGATTCCTGCTGCCTCCTCATCCTCTGGGATAAAGCATCACCATCCCTCTCCTGAGTTTTTAAGCTCTAGCAAATAACAGCGAAACACAGACAGGAGTCAACTCTCAATAAACACCCACCATTTTAAAAATGGAAATGAAGTACAGAATGAGCATAGTCTCTAATTTGGAATGGTTTGGCTGCCTCTTCGCTTGTTTCTCTTGTTCTTTATGTTTTTGTTTTATTAGTTCTTTGGGAGTTTCAATGTTTTGATCATATTCATCCTCTCTCCCAAATCCTCCCCAGTTCCCACACCCAACTTTGTGTTCTTTTTTTTTTTTCTTTTTTCTTTTCATCTTTCAAGAGCAATTTGTGCTACCCCAATATCCTTGGATGTGTAATGTTCTACTGGAGTGGAGTAGACTCATCAGGGGCTAAACTCTTAGAGAAAACAACGGCTCCACCCCTTCTCCCCCACCCCTTCACCTCCCCTCCCCCTCCCCCTCTCCCAATAGCTAACAGTTGCCAGTAACTCCACAGCCAGGTATAGGTTTGTGTGCCCAGCTCCCCTCTCCATGGTCAGATTTGGTCTGACTTGAGATCAAACAGATTTTTGTGTCCTGATTAGAAATCAAAATGAGGGGCTGAAGCTGTGACTCAGTGGTAGAGCACGTGCCTGTCATGTGCCAGCCCCACCCAGGTTTTTCGATGCTGGGAAACTGTTCTTCCAGCTCCACACCCCTCCTTCACTCTTAATATCCGGATGTCCACTCACTCAGTTCTCCACACCGTGCCCTGGAAATTCCACTGATCATATCTAATGATTATACTTCAGCCCCGGCCCTATAAACTTCCTCGATACATGTCCATCGCAGATCCTCATGACGCTTTCCCTTTACTTCTGTGACGTGTGCTCTGTTAGCTCACATCCTTGGCCCTGCCTTGACCAGTCGCTGTTTCTCAACCACCCATCTTCAAATTATACCCGGAGGTTTTCATCAGAGAGACCAATACGTGGGTTCTGGGCACAACTGTAAATGATCACTGTGCACAAGATAAGGTGTAGAGGACTCTAGAGTAATGTTGACAGTGAACAGATTCGTAGATTTGGGTCAGTTGGCTGGGTAGCTTTCAGGAGCTTGCAGAACTGAAGAGGACAAGCATTAGGTAATCTTATGAACACAGATGCAAATAGTGGGCCCTTTTTAAGTTTACAGAGCCCCTGTTCGACCAAGTATATGTGAAGAAAACTCAATCCTGATTGCCTGATTACTCTGAGAAAATGTACTTAAGAAAGTAATACCAACACTCTTGAAAAAGCAAGAATTTTCCCTACAAGATAGTTTTCACAATTAAGTATAAACTTGATGAACCGAATAAAATACAAAGTATACTTTTAGATAAGTTCATGGGCAAGTCTTTTAATACTTTAAACATTCATGACACTTAAGGCATTGTATTTATTAATGATTTAGTGTAGTCTTGTGAATTATAATTTAAAATGTCATTGAGTGACTGATTTAGACTTCAATTTTTTTTCTTATAAAGAAAACATTTAGTTGGGTAGCTAACTACAGTTTCAGAGGTTCAGTCCAGATGAAAACATTGACATAATTTTACTGTTCAAGACTATGTTGAAATGTTTAACAAAACTGAAGATTCATGAGTTTGAATCTTTTGTAGAGTAAGCACCGAGGAAAGGATTGTTTATTGGTCACAGCTCTGAATTGATTAAAAGGAAAACCAAATAGCAGTTGGTGAATACAGAGTTGATGGAGTCTTGCTATGTAGCCCAAGCAGGCCTCAAATCTAGTCTGCCTTCTCAGTCACCCAAATGGTACAGGTAAAGTCCTGCACTCCCACACTTACTTTGTAATACTGTAAAATGTCTGTTGCTGAATAATGATTTTCCAAAGGATTAGTGGAGGCATGATAGTACGTGGTAGTGTATGCCAGTGAACCCGGCACTTAGGAGGTTGAGGCAGGAGGATCCTGAGTTGGAGGGTAGCCTGAACTACAGACTGAGACCCCATCTTAACAAAAAAATCTTAATTAACTACAAATAATGTCATTGGGGGGTGCTAAGGGACACATCCAACCCTTTGTTACTACTTCCTATTTCCAAATATTGGTGTGCCCCAAAGTGGGGTAGGTTCTGCACCCCATGGTTCTTTCCAGTTTTCCAGCACCCTGACCTACCTCTGGTGGCATCTAAGTGTACACTCACATAGCTCATATGCGTGTAACCCCAAATACTTGTCCCTGGTCCAGCTTCCCACAGCTGTCAGTCATTCACACTGGCTGCCTTCAAAGCAGAGAAACCTGCAGGTTCCAGACCCTATCAAACTAAACTCACCTGAAATGGAATCCATTGCGGCTGCTGTGTTCTCCTTCCGGGTTCTGTTTCTGTGGATGACCTCATCAGGTTTTGTTTGGTTTTTATTTTTGTTTTTTGACTAGAGCCAAGGCCAGTTCCCATCACCTAACCACAGCTGGTACTTAAAAACTCAGTGGATGAAAAGGAAACTCAAGTAGGAGATGGCATGAATGTGTATTTTAGAATAAATAGAACTTCCCTGTTGGAAGTGGCTAAAGTTGTCTTTGTCCAGAGAGCAGAAATAGTTAACACATGAAAGCTATGAAGTGCCAGACACCTAGGTGGGAATAGGTATTTGTACATTAATTTCATGGAAGGTCAAGCCAGTGGTTCAAAAAGACCAGACCCATGATGGAACAAAGTCAAGGTCTGTGTGGTGCCAGCGCATCTTTGGTCTGTTCTGTGTCCTGGCCTCACCTCAGAGGGGCTGCTGACATGATAGGTCAGATTTGCTGACTGACGATTGTCTTCTGGCAGAGGTACTACTGATGCCCCTCTGAAGAGCCAGATATATTTAGAAACTCAGAAATAAAACATTTAGTCGATTTTTTTTCTCATTTCCTGATATAGAAGTACTTCACATCCTCACACAGAGCAAAACTCCAAGGCTCCATCATTTAAAAAATCAATACCAGGGCCTGAAGAGATGGCTCAAGGGTTAAGAGCACTGGCTCCTTTTCCAGAGGACCCGGGTTCAATTCCTAGTACCCACATGGCAACTCACAACTGTCTGTAACTCCAGCTCAAGAGGATCCGACACCCTCACACAGTCATATATGCAGGCAAAACACCCATGCACATAAAATCATAAAATAAACCTTTTTTTAAAAAAAAATCAATACCATCACTTGTTGGCAGGATAAGCCCTAACTTTCCTGATTTACCGACTGATGTCTAGGGAAGAATCCTTCTCTATCACTCCACAAACTGCTAACCCAGGAAGGCTGTGTATCAGTCAAACTGGACACAGAAAGGTGGCCTGAAAGGAAGTAGGACCACAAGAGCGTCTTTCAAGAAAAAGTTGAGAAATCATTGTAACGTTTCCTCCTTCCCTCTCCTTCATACAGTTCATAGAAACAATGGTCCCTTTTTTCTCTGCTGAGGACAACAAGCTCAGCTCAAAACTAAGGAAAGTAGTAAAACCAGAGCTGCTATCTTATCGAAGTCCACCCATCCACATCTCCACCCACCCCAAGCAGTGGGGAAGGGCCCTTTCGACAGAGGCTGCCAAGTTCAAGCTAAAGACTGAGACAACAAGAATCCTTTGCTCAAAATAAACACTTTAGAATGATGAACATTGGTGGTATATGCATCTCATTTCCGAATTAACTGTGCCACCTTAAGACTCACTTATGTCTTAAGAGTCTTTATGTGGGAGGAATTTTTGTATTCAGGAAATTACATATAAAAATACACCACTCCCCATGAATTAGTTACTTAAAAGAGCTCTTATTTGCACTCCTCTGTTTAACTGGGTCATGTATACAAATGGTAAATTGGAATGAACCTAAAAAATCTAAGTTCTTAGTGTAGCTACATTGCTGTGATTCTGGGGATCACATTGCTTGGGGGGGGGGCGGAGATTTTTACTCAGGTTTAACTAGGGCATGCACGATTTCCAGAACTGCCCGTGATTGTTGCCAAAATTCAAAATGGTTTTATTATTGCAGAATAGTCTTTCCTTAACTACAGGCCCAAAAGAAAGGCTCTGTTTTGCATGAGATGGAAAGTCACCCCCAAAGCAAATAAAGCGACTGTTCTCAAGAGGAACTCACTTTGCTTTTGCAAGTGCCAGGACCGAAAAGCAAAGAAATTTAGCATACTCCCATTCAGTTTGTCACCATAAACCTGGGACAGTAAATGTTTGCATTTCCGAAGGGGAAGGGAAACCATTTACCGGAACCAACAAGGCGGAGGTGGACTGCTTCGTCTCAGGTCTCCCTTTCAGCGGCTCCATGGTCACAGACATCGGTCCTGTGTCTTCATGTCTCAAGAGATAGCATTGCCTGATCATACCACACAAAAGCCACATCCCGCCGGCACGTTATGCATCGTTGTCTGATATGTTAAATTTACAATTTGGTGGGGGGTGGGGTGGGAATAGCTTGGTCGGTAAAGTGTGCAAGTAAACCGTGCCCACACGTGCACCTGAGTTCAATCTCAGAACCCACATAAAAAGCCAGACATGGTGGCACACACTTAAAATACGGGAAGGCAGAGGCCGGTTGATCCCCGAGGATTGCTAGCCAGCAAACCAAACCTAACTGGTTAACCCCAGGTCAGTGAGAGACCCCCATCTCAAGAAGTAAAATGTACAGCTCTGGAGATATAATAGCTGAGGTTGTCTTCTGGTCTTTATGCATGTATGCACCCCCACACATGAATGTGCGGGCGCGCGCACACACACACACACACACACACACACACACACACACACACGAAAAGTTCCTAAATTGGCTCCCTTCACTGTCTCATTATGTGTGCATGTACGCAGATGTCACTGAAAAAGGACTCTCAGTCCCTCCCTGGGTTCAAATCTCAGCGCTGGAGCTCCCTAATCTCTGAATGACCATTTCTTAGTCTGTAAAATGGGAGCATGAATTGTGCTGAAAGCTGAGCGTGGTGGTGCACACCTTTAATCCCAGCACTCTGGAGGCAGAGACAAGTTGGTCTCTGTGAGTCCGAGGCCAGCCCGGTCTACACAGTCAGCCAGAGATATACATACATTGAGAGATTCTCTCAAAAAAGGAAGGGTGAGGATGCTGGAGGATGCTGGAAAAGAATTGGGCTGTGCCAACACCTAGACAGGGTGGCTGTTGGTCTAGAAAGTAGGAATCAGCACATGTCTCTGGCTTCTATAATTAAAAAACAATTGAAAAAAAATAATGGTATATACTACCTCATGAGTGCCACCAATTAGGATGACTTTAAACAAAATGATGGCAATCACGAGTGTTGGTGCAAAGGAGGGGGAAATAGCCTTCCATCTCAGCTGATGGGAGTATAAAAAGGTTTACTCGCTTTTGAGATGAGTCATTTAAATATAGAATTATTACATTATCTAGCAATTCTATGTCCAGATGCATACCTAAGAAAAATAAGAACCCATGTCCACACACACACACACACACACACACACACACCAAAAAGACTCTGTATACAAATGTTCACAACAGCATTGTTCACTGACTGATGTCTAGATAAATCAAATGTAGATGTAGCTGTACTGTAGACTATAAGTCATAAAAAGGGACAAAATAATGATAAATGTGACACCATGGACAAACCTTGGAAACATCATGTTAAGTGAAAGAAATCAAGCACAAAAAGCCATAGCGTGTGGTTCTGTTTTAGACTGGTGATTACCTAAGAGAATAGAGGGCTTGGGAGCTGATGGTTGAAGTTGATGGATATGGAAAGTCTTTGGAAGTCAATGAAAATGTTCTAAGGGCTGGGTTTGCAGTTGCTTGAGTGCTTGCCTAGCATGCAAGAGGGCCGAGAGGCCCTGGCTTCAATCCACAGCACATAAACTGGGCAAGGTGTTGGACATCTGTGCTGCCAGCACTCTGGAGGTGGAGGTGGTAGGATCTGAAGTTCAAGATCATCCTCAACTTCATAAGGAGTTCCAAGCCACTATGGATTACATCGTACCCCATATTTAAAAAGAGAGAAAAAGAAACAGAAGGGAGGGAGGGGCAGGGGAAGGAAGGGAAATAGTGGGTTCTAAAATTGATTATGGTGGTGGTTGTGAAACTGAATAGGCAATGGTTACAAAAGTGAATATACAAACGTCCCAATGCCAAGCAATAGGTGTTTGGGTAACTCCAGTCACCTTCTACGCTTAATTGTTTTTCAGTCAGCCCAATAACTTTTAATCAGTTTACTTACTCCATTCCAGTCATGCCCCAGAACCCCGGACTGTGACCTCCCAGAAGCTTTCATTAAAGGATCTCCCTGGCCTATGGAAGCAGTTTCACCAAGCGTGAAAACAAAAACAGCAACTTTGGTTTTAATTTTTGAGGGGGTGTTTGATGGGTGATGCCGTTCTGTACGCTGTGGATATGTGTTGGGCAGGACACAGGAACATGTTCAGCTACAGGTATTCCCGCCCCCCATCACGAAACTAATACGTACACATTGAGAAAAAGGAAAGTATAAATCCGAAGCATGAATTAACTGACACAAATAATCCTCAGATCTGAGAGAATATCCCTCCCTGACTCATTCCAAGGTAGAAAATCTCATTTGGAACTTGGAGCTTAGGGAATTATGTTCTCACGCCAACTACACAGATGAACTGCTTCCTTCCAGAACCATCTCTGAAATAAACCCTGACATCTGAAGATCTCCACTTTCTGCAGATCCTTTTTTATGTGGGTTTGATAATAACCAAACCAAGTCAATCCTTTTCTTTTAACTTTTGTTATTATTGTTTTTATTTTTGAGTCCAGTTTGCCTGGAATGTAGTATGTAGACTAGGCTGGCCTCTGCCTAGTGCTGGGATTAAAGTCCTGTGCACCATTCCTAACCTGTTTCTCTTTTAAAAGCACGCCCACACACTTCCTTTACAGCACCATCAGTGGCCTCCATTACCCTGACCCACCACTGGCATGGCATTTTCTTCCTATCTTCTTATTATCTACTTCCAATTTCTCTGGCTTGAGCTGGCTCACTGGGACTCACACTCGGTCAAAGCTGCACTTCTAATGCATCTGTCCCGCTGAGTCAGGGGAAGAGGAGCCCGTTCTTTGTTAAAAAGAAAATAAATGGATTAGTTACTTGGCCTAAATCGCTCAAACTAAGACTGACCTTGAAAGGAACAGATATGTTCCCTAGTTCCAGTAAGGAACTAAAATAATTGTCACTGTAACTTAGGTAAGGAATGAGGACCCTCTCCACTTCTGTTTATTCAAAACGGAAATGCTGATTTCTAGCTTGCTGTTTGTAGTTTTCTCCAGGTGGCCTTTTTGTCAAGGAAATTAACTGGGAACATCTACCGTTATCTCTCAGGAACCTGTGTGTATAACAAGGAATAAGATGAAATCTCATCTTCCCGTGTCTCAGCTCAGTCTGGCTTCCCCAGTTCAAACCTTATCACGTACTGTTCCCACTGGTTACTCCTTCATTCAGAGAAATAACCTTGTATCTGTGGTTAGAGATCTTTCAAATTGCATGCTTCAGATAGATGCTTTTATCCCACACAGTACCTGACATAAGGTTGAGCCCCAAATGCGTCTGGGTTTGTTGTTTGCCAACACACATGGCTAGGCTTCCTGCAATCTGAGCATGGGAGAGCTCATTATTTCTTTACTGACCTTTCTGGTAGTCTAGTCAGAACTGTACCATCCACAGCAGAGCAGAAAAGTCGGGCCTGTGGAGTAGATATCTCAGAGCACGATAGATCATTAAGCAGTTCAGTTAAAGATGTTCATTGTCTTTCAAAGCTGTTCATTGCCTTTCAAGTCCTCTGTAGGCTGAAATTTTTCAAAGCCATAAGTGTTTTGCTATTGTTTTTTTTTTAAGAGCCAAATGCCCAAGGATATTTCTAGAGCTTAGACCCAACATCATATCCTTTCTATATTGACTTTGAGAGGTGGGTTGTTTCATAGGGTAACTATAGCAAACAATTGTCTCTAAAGACTGCTAACCTTTCCTGTTTGATCCTGTTCACATTCTTTCTTTGTTTAAAAAAAATATTTACACTGTGCTTCAGGTATGTCTTCGCTAACCCAAAGGAATGGATTAGTAGGCTAGATTGTCTCTCAAAAGATGGCCTACAAACTGGGAGGGATTTTTGTGTAGGTTGGCTAGAAGGTTTAGAAATGCAAAAATGTACATTTTTCAATGCGGTGTGAATCAGGATTTGACCTAATACGAAAGTAAAATAAGGCGTCCCTGAGGAAGCTAGGAGTTAACCAGGAAAAAAAACTACAGCATGAGTCAAAGCCCCGTGGTGGGCAGGAGCAAAACAATGCAGGTCTAAAAGAAGATGCATGAAACTGGAGCCCAGTGGGAAGGTAGTTCAAGGTCAGAGTGGAGAAAAAGATAGAGAGCATCTCTTCTACAAGGGGCCGCGGGAAACTCCTGAAATATTTTCTTCAAGCAGGGCTCTGACAGAATCACACATGTGGTTGGGAAAGAGATGACTACGTCTGTACTGTGGGTCATTGATTGGATAGCACCCAGTGTGAGTAGGGATCAGATCCATCAGAAAGGCTTCGCTGAGGCCGTGTGCCTAGGACGTCATGGTACCTCAATAGCAATGGACTCATTCAAGACAGATCTAGAAAATAAAAATGCCGGACATTCTTAGTGTAATCCATCTTTCAAAAGGGGAGCGAATAGACGTGAACCCATCCAAAGCCTAGTTAGAAGGGCTAGACATGGCGGAGCAGGTCAAGGTATTGATGACTTGAGGTCATTTGGATACTCCAAACATATACTGTAGATGAAGAGTTCCCGCTCTCACAGGCTGTCCTCTGACCTCCTGACCTCCATACAAAAAAAATAAATAGATAAAAGTAATCCCCCCCCCCCCAAACATTAGAAAAGGTTTTCAGGAGCTTGCAGGGGATTGCAGATGTAAGATAAGGACCAAGGAGGTACAGTCGATGATACCAGGTTGGGTGAACCTTACTAATGAGACCTACATATGCATATATTCAGGCCACTGGGAAACCTTACAGCAGAGCCCAGGCTTACTATCTAATCCAGCATTTCTCAAGCTTGTTTGAACCCAGAACCCTCCCCCCTTTTATTTTTGTGGTAACAGAGACTGACTTTGCGGGGACACACCTGAGGCGAGTCAGAGGAAGCCCAAGCTTTTTATGAGCAATGCCATACATTGCTCGCATTCTTTAAACCTCACATCCATCTTCAAGGGCTGCCAAGGAAAATGGCAGGAGCTCAAACAAAGATGCTTCTGCTCCCGCAGAGGTGGAGGCTGGAAGTCCAAGATGGAGGGGTCTCCGTCTCGGGCTTGCAGGCAGCCGCCCTTCCACTGCTTGACTACATGGCTGTCCCTTGGCCTTGGGTGTTGTCTGTGTCCTGTTCTCCTTACATAGGACATCAGATTGGGTAGCCTAACCATCTTGTTTTACCTTCCTCGCCTCTGTAAAGGCCCTGTCTCCAAATGTAGTCCCATGCTAAGTGTGCTGGCCAGTTTTCTATTGCCAAGAACACAGAAACACAGATTTAATAAGCTATTTAAAAAAAAACGTTTATTTTAGCCCCACAGTCCATGGTGAGGGTCTGTGTCTGGCAATATCTTGTGAGCAGAGACACAAGACATCACATGGCACTTGATGAGAGGCAGAAAACACGTGGGGTGGGGTGGAGGGATCCATCCAGGTCAGTGGTTCTCAACCTGTGGATCATGACCCCTTTTGGGGTCGAACAATTCTTTCACAGGGGTCGCCTAAGACCATCGGAAAACACAGATATTTACATCACAATTCTGAACAGTAGCAAAATTACAGTTATGAAGTAATAATGAAAATAATTTTATGGTTGGGGGCCACCACAACACGAGGAACTGTATCAGTGGGTTGCAGCATTAGAAAGGTTGTGAACCAGTGACCCAGGTTCTCCAATCTTTCTCCCTCTTCTTGTAATGTCAATTGTGTTCTGTCATGATACTCCACCCAGCGACATTATCTAGCCCCAGCCACCTCCCAAAGATGTAAACACCATAGTAGATTAAGTTTCTACCTCTTAACAGCTAAGCAGGGGAGTGAACTACACTGAGTGTTGGAGAGAATAAGTCATAATCCCAAGGAATTAGATTAGACTGGTAGGAATTTTGAGGGGACAGAATTCAGCCCATAAGAACCCCTGAGGTAAAAAAAACTACTTACAACAGATACTGACAGTCCACACTCCATCCCACATTCAAACTCTTAAGTCCTGTGTGAAGTAGAGCCAGCCATTCTACAATGTCTCTATCCTTAGTGCACACATGCCTGCAAGGATAAGAATAAAAAGAACCGGCAACATTACTCCCAACCCCACACCTGGCTATAGCAAAGCTGGAGCTAGGAGTGGAGAAGATAACCTCCAGATTATCCTGAAAATCCTGAAGGTGTAAATCCTGCAGATTCAGGTTGAAATCCTAAGCCCTGAAGTGAGATGGAACTAAAGGTGGGTGCCTCCACGAGGGGATTCTGTCATTGGAGAAGCCCTCGTCAATAGGATGAGTGGGTGCCCTTACTCAAAAGAAGAAGCCCAGAGGACTAGCTGGTTCCTTCTGCTACATGAATAGACAGTGGAAAAGGTACCTTCTATGAACTAGAGATCCAAAATCTCATAGTGTTTTGATCTTGGGTTTCTCATCCTCTGGAACTGGGAGGAATAAATTTCTGTTGTTTATAAGCCATTTGGTTGCCAGGTGTGGAGGTACAGGACTCTGGAGGCAGAGGCAGGCAGATCATTGTGAGTTCAAGGCCAGCCTGGTCTACAAAGTGAGTTCCAGGACAGCCAGGGCTGTTACACAGAGAAAACCCTGTCTGGGGATGGGGGAGGGGAGCCATTTGGTTTGGGAGGTTTTGTTATAGCAGCCAATGCATAGTAAGATGGATAGGAGATAGTCAGGGCAGTATGGCCGTACTATCCAATCAGTTGGAGAACTCACCCAAGGCACGGCCGTTTCGTGTTGCACGCTATTTTATGTTTCTGTATTTTCCACTGGCCCCAAAATGCATCTTCAGGTTTTGTATATTTCTAATTTCAGCCATGTCTTTGAATGTCATCATATCATTGAGTCACAGGCCAATGAAAACCGCTGGTTATTTGCTCATTGAATAAAATTTATGTGAAAGAAAGAGCAGTTTGAGTTGTTTGGGTTTTTCGTTTGTTTGCATTTTTTGTTTTTCCTAAATCCTATTATATCTAAGAGTCTGTCCCCTGACTTTAGAGTTTGGATACTGCTAGATTTTTTTTTAAATGTCCCACTGTCTTGTTTGACATGGCAAACAGAAGATGCATAGCTTGCACTATGAGCTATAGAAGCCACAATTCTGTCCTAATCACAGCACAGGGAATTCCCTTCACAGCCTTGGATCCACATGAGGCTCCTGGGGCCATTTTGGTGCCATGCAGCTTGCTCTGGAACTAACCAATAGGTAGACATGGTTGTATGAATCAGATTTGAACTGTGGTCTTTCTTAATAACAAAGACTCATTTATCAGAGATAGATGTCTTCATTTGGGAGGAGTTAATAGCCTTTTCCTCTGGTTTCATCCATTCTCCACATCTATAGTTATACAGTCACAGAGTCAACCAACATAGGGTTCAAAATATTCAAAAACAGAATGTCACTTTTTCCTTGTCATTATTCTAAGCAATATAGTATAACGAACTATCTATATAATGCTTACCTTGTTCTCCTGCCTCTGAGTATGAACCCTAGCACAGCAGCGTGTGTGTGTGTGTGTGTGTGTGTGTGTGTGTGTGTGTGTGTTTAATTCTATGGGAGGATGTGCGTGTATTCTATGCAAATATTTCACTGTATCAGGGTTTGGAGCATCCATGGATTGCATTGTCACCAGGCGTCCTGGGACCATCCCCACAGATACTGAGGGACAGGAGAGCATTTACAGAGCTCATTCTTCCTAGTGCTACCATCATGGTTCCTGAGATCCCTGGTTTAAATGCAATTTCTGCTACCTCAGCGCATGTCTTGTTTTATCAGGGTTCAGCTGACATTCAAAGCTTCTACCGCTGCTTTTAGGTGGCGATCTCCGCAGCCACCAGCTCCCCGCCTCCTCTCCTCATTACCCTGTTTACTCATCAGTTTCACACAAAACCAAACTAATCCCAGGCATGCCACCAAGCAGGCTTCAGGGAGCCAGAGTGCAGAAAGCTGCCCCGAAACCCCTTCTTTACTGACACTCAGAGAGGTTTAATCATTCCGCTGAGTAAGGAACACCTAGACCAACAGGAACGGCCCGGCCTCTCCGACACCTACGCTGTGTCAAAGGGTTATTGAGAAAGGAAAGCCACAAAAGAGCAGAAGGTGCCAAACTTGGGCAGTCTGTGTCACACCCCCCTGCCAGGGGACAGTGTCATATTGCATCAAACATGATCTTAAGGGAGTGGAAAGGGGAAAGGAGCAAGCTGCTCTGTGGGATGTGTGTAAAGTCACTGTTCCTTTTGTGACTTCTAGAGTGTGTCTGTCCTCTTTCTAAAATGTGTTTTCCTTCTCTGGCTTCACTTTATTCTCCCTAAGACACACACACACACACACACACACACACACACACACACACACAATCTCACACACACAATCACAGAAACACACACATTCATGTACACACACACAGATATATACATGCACATAGACAAACATGCACAAATATACATACATATGTACCATCACAGAGACATACACACAGAGAGACAAGCCGACACACACATACAGACACACTCACATATTCACGCAGACACACAGATATATACATACGCATAAAACACAAATATGCACAGACATATGTATGCATGTAGATCCATATAGATACACATATGCACACAGACACACACACATACAAGCACACATGCGAGTCCTCATGCCTTCACAGAAGGAGTGATTCAGTCTATTAAAAATACCCCTAGAAGCGTATCTTCCTCTTGGACACCAGCTTGTTCTGGTTCTTGGCTGTCTGGGAGTTCGGTAGCTGTACCACAGTCTGGAACTTTTTGTTAAAGGAAAAGCAAGAGGCCGTGTTTTCATTGCATGACAGCGTGCATGAAGTAACCCGTGCAGTGCCTGACCCAGCCTGAGAAATGGTGTAGTCTGCAGTGGGAGTGAGTGATGGGTACCACTCAAATATGACATGGAGACCTGCGTATTTAAAACAGCGCAAAGTCCTTAAGAAATACTTTGCATGTTTTGAAGTAGCCTTTTTTTTGCATATAGACTATTGAAATGCTTCAAAAGGGAAAAAGAGAGAAATTAACCCAATATACTATGTGGGGGCCCACAGAGGCTCCCAAGTAAGGCCTTACTCAAGGTCAGAAAGTCTGAGCTTACTTTGCCCAGCCAGGCTGCATAATAGGATGATTTGGCCAAAGGCATGGTTGGTTACCAGGTGTTTTCAAGGGTCTACAATTATTGATACTTTATACCCCGACCTTGAAAGGGGGAGGTCTTTTGCACCTCCCCTTGCTGATATATAAAAAGCCCATCGTGAATAAACTCAGGGGCGACTGGGTATTGACCCAGGCCCTCCCAAAACTATCCTGCATCTCTGTCTTTCTCTCCATCTACGTCTATACTTCTTCCTATTATTTCTCAATTCCTCACTCCTCTTTCCAAGAACCCTTCAACAGGTCAGGGCTGGACCCCAACAACACTGTTTATCATTACAAACTATAGAATAGTTGAAAGAATTATATATGGCTCACACCTGCCAGCTAGGCTTGGAACATGCGTGTGTGTGTGTGTGTGTGTGTGTGTGTGTGTGTGTGTGTGTGTGTGTGATCTGTTTATGTGGACACCAGAGAACAATCACAAGTGCCATTCTTCAGTCAACATCCACCTTTTTTGGAGGCAGAGTCTCTCACAGGCCTGATGTACTTCACATAGGCTAGGCCTCCTGGCTAATGAACCCCAGGGATTCACCTCTCTACCTCCCCAGATCTGGGATTACATCAGCTTTCAAAGCTTTATTTTATGTGGGTTATGGGGTTTGAACTCAGGTCCTCATGCTTGCAAAGCAAGTGCTTTATTGATTGGGCTGTTCTCCAGGCTCTCCAGCTAGAGTTCTCAATGAAAACTTCATGTGTTTTCTTGGTCACAAGTCTACTCACAATTATCCATTAATACATCTTTTTAAAATCCAATGCACATTTCGGAGGACAGTGCCAACCTCGTTTAACTCCACCCCCAACACTTCATCGCATTAACAAGTTCAGTTTGGTTTTGATGATTGTCTTCTTTTTCTTCTCCTCTTTCCCCTCTTCCTGAGGCATAATTTACATACAGGGAAGTGTGCAAATGTGAGCATCCCATGTGGTGAGTTTTGACAACCGCACACAACTGTGTAAGGCACATGTCTCTGAGATACATGGAGAATGTGATCATGACTTGAAACCCCCTACCCCCCCTCCCAATCCATTCCTGTCTCCAGACTCATGAAGTCAGACACTTTAATGATGTTTTAGATTTATCCTGCTGGAACCTTTATAGAAATGAGTCATGGGATGTGACCTTGTTTGTGTAAAGTTTTCTCTTACTCAGCGGCCTTTAGAGTTTCATCGTGTTGCTACATGGATCTTGATCAGTAGTGGTTGTTTTATTGTTCCGTCGCATTTCATGGTGTGAATATATTTTGAGGCAGTGTTTAATACTGTGGATGGACATTTGGTGTATTTCCAGTTGGGGACCATTATGAATCAGTTTACTTCTAATAACTCTGTGAAGTCTTTATGTGGATATGCATTTATTTCTTCTTGTGGAAATGTCTAGAAGCCAAATTGCTGGGTCATGGCATTGCTTTGTACCTTGCATCCTCTGGCCTGTTGGGCTCAGATTTTCTTGGAGAAGCACCTTGCAAATCCATTCACATTCAGAATAGTCTTTATGAGCATAAGCACTATTTGAGATGTGTTATAACTCTAGTGTCATATGAAACATGTTATTTCTACTGCAGGAAGTCACAGGAACTTTTGTTGATGGTGTAGTTTTTATACTTACTTTCAAAATGGAAGAAAATGCTAAATTTAGTTAGCAGTTACTGAAAATGGAGATAATGGCTTTTCCTTATTTTAGGGAAATTTAGACTCTAAATTCTACACATGAATTTGTTGGGTACTGTTATAATTCTAAATAAAAACTTATATATCTGAGGAAATACCAACACTAATCTTGCAGGCAATAGGAAGTCGACTGACTGCCACACTGAGTGAAGCTTGAGAAAAATAGACTTTAAAACCCACCCCCACAGTGACACACTTCCTCCAACAAGGCCACACCTACTCCAACAAGGCTACACCTTCTAATAGTGCCACTCTCTTTGGGGCCATTTTCTTTCAAGCCACTACAGATGGTGGTTATCAAAAATACATGCAATAATAAGTGTTGGTGAGGATGTGGGATGTCATTGCTTGAATGTGAAATATCTCCCACAGGCTCTTATCTTGGATGCTATTAGCACTATTTGCAGAGGTTCTGAAACTTTTTTGGAGGAACTACACCACTGGGCATGTCATTTGGGTCTATATCTTGCCCTCATCCCCTCTCGGCTTCCTGGCTACCACAATACAAGCAGCTCTTCTCTGCCATGCCCTCCATTCCATGGCAAGCTGACACCTTTGAAACCAGGAGCCGAAATAAACCTTTGCTCTCTGTTAGTGCTTGAGTGCAAAATGTCCTCCACAGGCTCAACTGTTTGGATACCGGCTTTCCAGCTGGTGATGCCATCTTGGAGGCTTTAAACCATTTGGACATGGGGTCTAGCTCACGAATACGGGACTGTAGAGGCAGGGTTTGAAAGCTCTACACCAGTCACACCTCCACCCAAGCACTGTGCCTTGGTCAGCACCATGTAACAAGGAGCCCGGAAACAGTTTGCCACTGTAGCTCCCAAAGTCATGTCTTCTTCACTGGATTGGTCTATAACCATTCAAACTGTTTAGCCCCAATCAATCTCTCCTCCCCAAAGTTGCTTTCATCGGGCACTATATCACAGGGAGGAGGGCAAAAACTGGCACATTCTTTTTTAAGTAGGAATTTTGGTCACAGCTACACAAAGTAACTAGCGTGGAAATCGGAGCTCTTGAGTAGCTGCTGGTGGTGAACAGTGTGGAAGTGTCACAAAGAATCAAACACAGAACCACTATATGACCCAAGAATGCCTTAGAAGGATATATCCAACAGACCTGGAATCCAGATCTGTGCGGCACACCTGCACTCCTGTGTTCCGTGCATTCACAGTCGCAGAGGTGAGGGAACAACCTGAGAGCTCATCAGTGGAGAACAGGTAAGGATGGCAGTGTGTGCAGCCTGAGAGAGAAGAGGGTCCTGCCGCCTGTGATGGCATGGGTAGACACAGAAGATGTGCGAAGTAAAATAAGGAATATCCAGGGTTACTTGTTCCCTCTTACAAGAGAGAGCAGAATCCTCAGAGTCACCGATACAGAAAGGATGGTGAGAACCAAGCAGTTCTTAGTTATGCAAAATAAGTAAATGCAGAGCTGGAGAGATGGCTTAGCCATTAAGAACACATACTGCTCTCCAGACCTGAGTTCGGTTCCCAGCACCCATGTCTGGCAGCTGACAGCTCCCCAGGAGGATCTAACACCTTCTTCAGACCTCTATGGGTACTGTACTCATGCATGTACAAACACATACACAGGCATACAGACACGCATATACATAAAAATGAAATAAACCCTTTTTTAAAGGTAAGTAAATGCATTGTGACTATACAGACAATACTGTGTTGAGCACATAAAGTTTGTTAAGAGATTATCTTATGCATATGTTTGCATCATAGTGAAATAAATAAAAGCCGTCTATGAGAAAGCCTATTCTTCGCTAGATTCCTACATATATTTTGGTCGGAGATCAGAAATGTTTGTTTGATGTCACTGTTATGTCTCTGTGCGAGATTTTGAGACAGTTTTAGGGGGAAAAGAGCTCACCGCTTCAGAATACTGAATTCCCAAGACAGCAGTCCTTATTGTTTTATTATTTCTCAAATGTAGATTACACATGTGATGTGGTGGTTTGACGATAAACCATTTCGTATAAAGGGATGTAAGAAAGCAGCCGCATTCTTGGATGATGGGAGCCAGCGTGAGACAAGGTGATAGGATTTGTAGAAGCGACACTAATTTCCTTTGCCTTTGCACTTGAACATTTATTGGCACCTTCTCAGGGTGCCAGACATTGTCAAAGCCCTGTGAATGAGAGTGTGTCTCTAAGTCACCGGTTGGACTCCTCAACTTGGTCCCAGTATGATTTTTCCACTAAGTCCAGAGTGCCAGTTAAAGCTGGCATGCCAGGGAGAGCGTGAGCATCAGATCCAAAATGTCAGCACAAACAAACGCAGCTTGAAATCGCACCCAATGGGAATCGTGATATTCAGCACAATGTGTCCCTTGACCTTTTGGAGATGGACTGGACAGAATCTGCCCTGGGAATTATCTCCCTGTCCTGGTCCGATGATTCTTAACACTGGGTTACATAATTTGCGAAAGGAGAGACAGCAAAGAGGGAGGGCATGCCGCGAAGCAACTCGAGGTCCCCCGTGAATCAGACTGGGTGCTGTGCTTCCGTCTTGAGGAAGCTGATAGCAAAGCTCCCATTTCAGCGTTCCGCAGAAATTAGCACGTTATTCTCATAAACATGTGGAGTGGATTATCTTCAGTTGGTGGATAAGGAGCACTAGGCAGAGACTGGTTAACTGACCCACCCAAATCACAAAGTTGTAAATAATGGTCCGAACTGGGAAAAGCCCCATTTTCATCCTTTAATTCAGAGCTCCTGCCCCACCCCTACCCACCCCACTCCAGCAATGGAGTTAATAAGAACAGTTCGACTTCCTCCTTGTGTGTCTGCTTGCTTGTATTACCCAGAGTCACAGCCGAAGACACACACACACACACACACACACACGCCAGCATTTGTGGTACTTCCTTTTCTTCATCTCCCTACCAGGTTCTCAAGCAGGGCTTAGCTCAGGAGATGGGTAATTATTAACTTTCAGGTCAGCACTGATTACGTCACAGGCCAGAGTCTAGGCAGCAGGGAACTTTGGCCTCCTCCCGCATCTCCTCTTGTGTGGACAGAGGCGGCCAGAAACATAGCCTCTTACACGTGTGTGGTTCCTCCACAAATCAGCAGGTGCTAGATTTATATTTTGTGTCTTTAATGGACACTCAGTTCCAACTGTCCAAGGAATTAAGGAATTCGCTTCTGTTATCAGATTTCTATGTGTCCATGTTCAAAAGGCCAGGCATGGAAACAAATACTAGAAACAGACAGTTGAGGGTCAAGGGGCATGAAGAATTACCTAGTTCAAGTCGATTAATTTATGAAAAGGGAAAAGGAACGTCTCAGAAATTATTTACTGAAATCATAGATTCTACTTCAATGAGACCTACTTTTGTATGTGTTCATAAGTGTGCACGTGTGTATGGTACAAATGTATGGGCATGTGTATGTAGAAGCCAGAGGACACCCTCTAGTGTCATCCTCAGGCACCATGTACTTTTTGTTGTTATTGTTGCTGCTGTTGAGACAAGGTCTCTCATTGGACTGAGATTCACCAAGTAAGCTGGACTACCTGACCAAAGAGCACCAGGGGTCTGCTGTCTCAGCCTCCCTGGAGCTAGGATTGCAAATGTGCACCACTCATGGATTTGTTGTTGTTGTTTTGGTTTTTTTGAGACAGAGTTTCTCTGTAGTTTTGGTGCCTGTCTTGGATCTCGCTCTGTAGACCAGGCTGGCCTCAAACTCACAGAGATCTACCTGGTTCTGCCTCCCAAGTGCTGGGATTAAAGGCATGTGCCACTGCTGCCTGGCCCAAACTCAGGTTCTTTTGCTTGTAAAGCAAGCATCTTACCAAATGAGCTATCTCCCCCGTCCCCAAGGCCTTCATTTTTGGCCCATCTCTATACCATTACACTTGAAATCATTTCTAATAAGTTTGACCAGTTCCATACTAGAATATATACTGTGTATTCTATAGCTGTACACTCTATATCATGGGGTAAGAAGAGTCTCTAGGTTGTACAGGACTTTTTTTTAAAAAAATGCACTACATTTACATATTGATTTGTGTGTGTACAAGTGTGCTCTGACATACCTGTGCCGATCAACTTGAGGGAATCAGTGTTCTTCCCACTGTGTGTTGGACCTGATTAAACTCGGGGCATCAAGCTTGGAGGCAAGGACCTTTACCTTCTGAGCCATCTCACTAAAGTGATTCTTAAAGAAAGCCTCCAGCTCACCTGATGCCTATTCCCTTCTCCAAATTCCTTGCCTGGCACTTAGATCGAGTACTTTGCTGTGCAGTATGTACTTCTGCCTGCTGGTTGTTGGTTTGGGGAGCAGAGTCCCCTCACTGTCCCCTGTGGAAGGTAAGGATGTCCTGTTCTCTGTCCATGCCATGTGAAATCTACTCTCGTCCACACCTTGCAGGTACAACTTGGTTTCATTTTGTACTATTGGCATCCTAGGGCTGTAGGCGATATTGTGAGATGGGGGCATACCCTAACTATTATTTTTCTTCTTGGCTTCCCATCACAGCCTGGAGTAATGCTTTTGATTTTACTTGTATGGTTTTTGTCTATTTTCTTGGGCATGTTTTAAAATATGGGTCATTTTCATTAAGTGCTGGGATACTTATTTGTCTCTTGTCGAAATAGTTTTTCAAGATGTTCAGAGTCCCTTTGTTCCTGGTCTGTTCTGTGAGTCTGCCCTACCTGTCCCTGAGCTCTTCTGCCACCAGTTGCCCTGTGTCACAGTTCCTATCACTGGACCCCGTGTGTCTCAGAACATTTTCTGCAGCTGTAACAGAACACCTGGCTGGGACATAGGTGAACAACGGAAGTGTGTGCCTCATGACTCTGAAGACTGGGAAGTCCAAGAGCATGATTGAGGATCTTTGTGCTATATCAAACAATGCAGGGAAGATGAGCAAGCACAGACAAGACAGAAAAATCAGACAAACTGCCTTTACAGCAAATCCACTCTCATAACTAACTCACTCTCATAGTTAGTCATTCAAAGGGACAGCGCCTCCTAACAGTTCTACTTCTTCTTACCTTCACATTGGGAATTACATTTCAGCAGGAGTTTTCAAAGGGACCTTCACACTGTAACATCCCAACTTCCTCTTGCTTGGCTTTTCCCTCCCTTATTTGTAGACTACATCGGCTGCTGTGTTCCTAAGAAAAAGTATATGACAGTAAAAAAAAAAAAAAAAAAAAAAAGTCATCTCCCAGGAGCTGGAGAGATGACTCATTGGTTAAGAGCTCGTGTGGCTCTTCCAGAGGACCTGGGCTCAATTCCCAGCACCCACACACACAGTGTCTCACAATCATCTGTAACTCCAGTTCTAGGGGATCCCATGACTTCTTCTGGCATTTGCACAAATCAGGCACGTGCATGGTACACAGACATACATGTATGCCAAACACCCATTCACATAAAAGAAAAACACATCCTTTAAAAACAAATTTAATTAAAAAGAACCCAGGCATCTGAAGGTAACTGCATCCTGCCTTTCCACTTAACTTAAAGAGTGACCGTGAGTAGGGGATACAAGATTTGAATGTTTTAGGAACTGTGAGAATGTTGTCTGCTTGGGGCATCATCATGCTAATCCAGGGTGACTTTGGCTGTAATAACCTGGCTGAGCTGGTTGTCAGGCACATAAAGGGTTCAGCATTTTTAGAGCTCTCTTCCTGGGACAGTCAGGTCCCCCTCAGAAAGCTCTTCCACACTTTGGGATGGAGGATGAAGGCCTGACTGGGGGGCTGTTGAGAGGAATCGCAGTGGGTTGTGGGTTGGCTTAGTCTACCTGTTGTGGGTTGGCTGTAAAAGATATCCCCAAAGCTTTTCTGTTGAAGCCTCCAGCTGGTGGCGCTGTTGAGAGGCGATGGGCTGATGGAGACACTCACTTCCACGGTAGATGAGTCCCTTGAGGGGCTTGATTCTGCGTGGACGACTAGGGGGTGGAGATACAGTTCAGGGGGTTATACCTTCAGAGAGTTATGTCTTGTCCCCAGACTCTTTCTCTCCGTCTCTGTCTTGACTTTCTGGCTGCCATGAGATAAGCGGCCATTCCCTCCATCACAGGTCCCCGGTGCTGTTAGATTTCTGCCTCATCTTAAGCCCAAAGCAATGGAAGCAGCCAGCTCTGGGCTCAAACCAAGAGCCAGGGTAAACCTTAAGATTGTTTCCCTCCCAGCGCTGAGGCAGCAGAACCGCACAATCAAGGCTAGTCTAGCTTAGTGAGTTCAAGGACAACCTTGGGCGTCCTAGTGACAACCTATCTTTAAGAAAATAATAATAATCATCAAAGTGAAAGGGAGTCTGGGTATAAAGTCCAACAGTGACTGATAACCTGGCACGCACTAGGCCCAAGGTTCAATCCTCAGTCCCCACCCCCAAAAAAATCAATCAATCAAGATTCTCCCAGGTATTTTGTTGTAGTAACAGACAACAGCATCCGACCTTCGACACTGCTGATAGAGCCCCCACCTCAGAGGCCTTCTGGATTAGCTCTGACTACAAGATAAACTTCCAGACATCTGCTGGGACGGAGGAAGTGTAGTTGCCAACGGCTTACAGGAAGGGAAACAGAAGTGTGTCTACTGCTCTTGAACACAGGTCAGCCCTCTGCATTCGGGCCCCGCCCCCACCTGAGGCTCGCACTGCTTGCACAGCCTTTGAGGATCTCTTTGGCACCCCGCCCTAGATCTAGCTCAGTCTTCGAAGGTCCACCGAGTGGGGGGCCACTTACCTACCTGCCTTCCGTTTTCCAAATAGACTGCTATCACCTCCCCCAGTTCTGTTGAGAGCGAGGAAGAGAGAGAGAGAGAATGAGGAAGAGGCAGAGAGTCATTGCTTAGATATGAAGTAGCCCCCTGAAGTCTGACCCCAGCTGCTGGATCAGATCATAAAACTGTGTCGCATCCTGAGGGTACCTAAGGAATGGATGCTGTGATGGATTAATTATATGGCAGTATTTGAGGTGGGAGTGGAGAACTAGGAAATTAGGGGCACAGTTGAAGGAAGTAAGTCACTGTCACACCCTGGAAACCTGCCTGTCCCCACCCCTTCTTAGTTCTTTTGCTTGTCTGCCATCTCGGCAGCAGCTTGGTCCTCCACGGCATCTGCCTCACTACAAGTGCAGATCAAGAGAGCCAGCCAAGCAGCCCTGACCGGAGATCTCTGAAACCAGGAGTGAAAGGGGGTCTTTCCTTCTTTTAAATGGTTTCCCTGAGCTATTTATTGCAAAAAGGAAAAAGAATAGCCAACAGAATGTGTGCATACGCACACACACACACACACACTCACACACACACATCTCATATACTAATTTGACTAAGATTTAGGAGAAGGCAAACATCGATTAACATGTTCAATCCATTGCATTTACTTGGTGTTCTACAACACACATGAAAATAAGAAAAATAAATAAGTAAATAAGGATGGTATTTATCAACATACAACCACACAGGGGTCCAAGAATGTTTACCTATTTGTTTTAATTAGTGGTAACTTTCAGGCTTCCAGTGTTACTTTAAGAATTATTGTCAGAAAATAATAATTCACTTGTGGGCATAAATAACATGAGTACTACATTTGTTATCTCCTATTCAGATACTTTTTTTCTTCTGTTTTCTCAGTAGGGTGTAATTGACATTCTGAGGAAGAGAATTCTGGGTAGTGCTAGCTGAACCCAGGCATTATAGTTTGATTAGGACATCGCATTGAATGCCACTCATGTTTTCCTGTCATTACGGCACTAAAATTCAAGTCTTCTCTTATCATAGAAGAAGTTGACTAAGGAGTCAGTGATAAGTTTTTTGCGCCCTGATAGGCCTCTCCGCTGATGCAGCAATCCAAAACAGACTGAATTAGAAAAGCCCCGGTTTAATGGGTAAAGCATTCCCGGGCAGTTCTCCGGCCCCTCAGAGGGGAGACAGGGACCAGAGACCTGAAGCACCACATGTCCATTTCCTGGGATGCAGTTTATATATACCCTGTGGGAGTGGTCTTGAGCCTCTCTGGGGGAGGAGCTGTGTTTGGTGGGCTTTGAAGGGGCGGGTTTGGGGAAAGAGATGGGGGAGGGGAGTTGAGGTGGATCTTCCACCAGAACAGTCAGACCCCTTTCTCTCCAGGTCCTTGGTCTCCTTAATAACAGTACTGATAGACACATGCAGCAGGTCAGCCAGCCAAAGTTTTATTTAGAAGAGGAAGCAGAGTTAGATGAGGAAGTGGAAGCGTACATGCTGGGCAGCAGTGTGCACAACCTCCCCCAGGACACCCCTGTTGGGTGCTCTGCTATGGTCTTGGAGAAGCTGATGAGCACAGAGTACTGGTAGTGACCGCACAGAGACGCTTCCGGATCAAACTCCTCTGGCTTGCAGCTTCCATGTTGGTGCTGATTTCAGAATTGAGCAGAACTTCAAATCTACCTCTCCTTAGTGTTGCTGTTTGGTTTGGCTCTTTTTTTTTGGGGGGGGGGGGGGCCTGCCACCCAGCTCCCAAATAAATCACACACAGAGGCTTATTCCTACCTATCAATGCCTGGCCTTAGCTTGGCTTGCTTCTTGCCAGATTTCCTTAACTTAAATTAGCCTACCTACTTTTTGTCTCTGGGCTTTTCTCATTCTTTTCTGTAAATCTTACTCTTAACTCCATGGCTTGCTGTGTAGCTGGGTGGCTGGCCCCTGATGTCCTCCTTCTCTGGTTCCTAGATCTCTCCTCCCAGATTCCTCCTCCTGTTTATTCTGTCTGCCTGCCAGCCCCGCCTATCCTTTCTCCTGCCTTGCTATTGGCAGTTCAGCTTTTTATTAGACCCATCAGGTGTTTGAGACAAGCACAGTAACACAGCTTCACAGAGTTAAACAAATACAACATAGACAAAAGTAACACACCTTAAAACAATATTCTCCAACAGCTTAGCTGCTCTCAGTTGCTAAAAGATGTCAGGGAGTCTGCTTGGGCTGCTGTCACCAAATACTGCAGATCACATGACTTGAAGTACAGAAAGTTATTTTCTTACATTTCCAGAAGCTGGGAAGCCCAAGATCACAGTTCCAGGAGGTTTTAGCCTCAGAGGAAGCCTTTTCTCCCTAGCCTCCAGATGTCTTCATCTGGCCTTTCCTTGGTACTAGCGTTCTAGGTTTATAAGACACTGACTAATCCTATGAGGTCAGGGTCTCATCCTTACGACCTCCTTTAACCCTGGTTACCTCAATTGATAGAACATCTCTAAGTACAGCCACACTGGGGGTTATTGCTGCAGTATTATGCATGAAGGGGTCACAAATATTCACAGTATCTCAGAGAGAGTTAAGAACAGGTTGTCACCTTTAGATACAGAGAGCACAGCTTAACTTACGCAGCTTTATTGTCGTGGTAGGACCAGAAAACATGGAGACAACAGAAGGATGGGTTCTAGAAGAAAATGTGGCCTTGGCCCATGTCTACCAACAAGGGAGACTAGGGCGATGAAGGTCCACTGGACATCCCTCTTCAGAGCTGAGAACGTACTACTCAGATAATGGTGTCAGAGCAGACAGGAGTCGACACATCCTACTAAATGGGGGTGTTTCTGTTTGTTCTGTGCTATAAGAGAACACCCGAGACAATAACTTAGAATGAATTAAAACTTACTAACTCCCAGTTTTGGGATGTGGGAAGTCTAATATGAAGAAGCTTATATCGGCAATCTATGGGAAGGGGTCTTGCCTCCCCATCTCTTGAGAGAAGGCAGGAAGGCAAGGAAGATGTGGAGCTGTGCAGGGTGATCACCCTTTTAACATTGAAGTCCAGCTCCTAAGGACAGAGTACTCAACCACATCTTTAATGTTGCAACTCATAACTGGTAGAATGACGGTTAAGTTTCAATATGACGCCGAGTGGTGGTGGCGCACGCCTTTAATCCCAGCATTTGGGAGGCAGTGCCAGGCAGATCTCTGTGAGTTGAAGGCCAGCCTGGTCTACAGAGCGAGATCCAGGATAGGCACCAAAACTGCACAGAGAAACCCTGTCACGAAAAAAAAAGTTTCAATATGAGCCTTAAAGGAGATACAGATTCAGGCCATGGGGTCCTGCCTCTGATCCTAAAATGCATATTCTTCTCTTATGCAAAATATCCTAATTCCATCTCAGTAAGTCTTCACTGGATCAGCATCAACTCAAAAGTCTCCTCTGAATCAGATGTGGGTGAATCTCCTGGTGTACTTCATCCTGAGGCAAATCCCAAAGCCATGAGGCTGTGGAATCAAAAGAGGTCTGTGCTGTCAAACTGCAGAGATGCACAGCTGCAGGATGTACTTTGCCATTTCAGAAGAGAGAAATCTAGATAAATAAATATTTAAATAACAGGTCTGGGTGGGGGGAGTTGTGGGGGTCCAGCTCCCACCTTTTGAGGCATTCTTAGGTAGAGGAGAGAGGAATTAAGAAATGATAGATAGAAAGAGCGACCTAGCCAATGAGAAGAAAGACAGAATAGCTTCAGGAGGGCCTGGGTCAATACCCAACAGCCTTGTCCTTTATTGAAAAGGGCTTTTTATAATATGGCAAGGGGAGCGGCAAAAGACCTCCCCCTGCAAGATCAAAGCAGACCGTACAGCCAAATGTAGACCCTTCCGAACACCTGGTAAAGACAGCCATGGCCAAATCATCTCCTTATGCAGCCCTGCTGAGTAAAACAAGTTCAGATTCTCTGACCCTGAGTAAGGTCTCACTAGATAGCCTCTGTGGGCTCCCACTCGGTGTGGATAGTAGGAGAGAGGAACAGGAAACAATACTGAATTTTAAAGTTTGAGAATAACCTTTAACTCCATGTCTCACCTGCCAGATACAGAGGGCAGAGGTTGCCCCTCCCCAAGCCCTGCAGCTCCACCCCCATGGCTTTTCTGGGCTCCGCCCACACAGTGCATTTACGGCTTGGGGGTTCCTGCCTACAGCTGTTGTATTCTGGTCACTCTAAAGCTCTGTGCCTGGGCCAGCCCCACCCCGGGGGGAAGCTCCATGACTGTAACAAGTTTCTGCCAGGGACCTCAGGCTATCCAGTGCACCCTTTGAAAAACAAGGCGAGGGAAGCCAGGCTCGGAAAGCATTACATTCTGGGCTCCATGTGGATGCCACCAGAGTTCACAGCCCTGAGCCCTCCAGAGCAGTGTGTGAGGCTTCAGATGGGCTGGCTTGAGCCACTGCTGAGCAACTGAATGTAGAGAGCGGACACTTGAGGCCTCATGCCCAGGGTGTGTAAGACCTTTCTTCATGTTTCCTCCCTCTAGGCCTGTGTTGGGGAGGGGAGTGCAGACACTTCTGATGTCCCTTCAGGGTCATTCATGCAGCTCTGGAGGAATAGCCTCTGCCAACAGTAATTTCTTTCTCAAATGGTGGCAAGGCCACATCCTTGGTTCTCCTCTCCTGAACAAGTATTTTCATTTTCTCCACAGGGCCAGCCTGATAACCCCTTAAATCTTAACGTCCTGGTTTCCTTCTGGTGATCAATTCCATCTCGAAACACTTTCCTCTCACATTTTACTGTGTGCCGTTGAAAGAAGCCATGCAGAACCTTGAATGCTTCCCTGCTGGCATGTGCCATCATCACGCTGAGTTCTACTTCCGCAGAGCCCTGGGGCGTGACACAATTCAGCCCGATTCTTTGCCACAGTATAACAAGGATGCTCCAGTTTCCAGGGCCTTCCTCGTTTCCATCTGGGGTCTCATCAGAGTGGCCCTTTCCATTCACATTTCTGCCAGCATTCTAATCACAGTCCCTTTAGCCCTTTCTAAATGGTCTCAGGCCTTCCCTGCCGCTCTCCTCTCCCGAGCCCTCGCCAGCATCTCCCTTCATTCACACTCCATTTATAGCAGTCTAGGCTTTTCCAGGCCGGCTCCCCTAACTCCTTCCAGCCTCTCCTCATCACCCCGTTCCAAGGCTTCTTTTGGATTTGCACCTTCACAGGTTTGCAATATCAACCTCACTCTCCGCTTCAGGTTCCAGGCTTCGTCTACTTTGTGCTGCTATAGCCGATACCACAGGTTGGATAACTTATCATGAACAGAAAGTTACTAAGACACTGTCCTTAAAACGGGGAAGTCCAAGAGTAAGAGAGTGGCATCTAGCAGGGCCTTCTGGGTAGAACGTCCTGTGACAAACAGGCGAGGGGGCGAGAGAGAGCAGGATGAGGACTGAACTTTCACCTGGTTTGTGGGTGAGCACCTGTCTCACCCACAAACCAGGTCCTGCCCCAATATCATCACGGTGGAAGTTCAATTTCAGCATAGCTTTAGAGGGAAAACACACAAAGTTATGACTCAAGATATCTAATTTTATTTCACGACTCTGTCTATTGTCCATAGATGGAGGGGCTTTTGAATCATCTCACCCCATGATCCTCCCTATGACTCTGAGACACCCCCGCCCCCCAGTTAGAAAACACATTCACGTCAACACCGTGACGTGGTACACACCCATGTCTCAACCAGAAACAGATTCTTTTGAATCGCACAGTCTATCAGTTGTGCAGGATTGTGCCCATGGGACTGGCAGGATGACTCAGGATTCAGGTACCTGCCGACGCACCTGATAGCCTGACTTCAGCACCTCAAACCCACATGGTGGAGAGAGAGACTGACTCCCTCCGGTTGTTCTCAGATCTCCACATGCATGCTATGGCTTGTGCGTGCACAGCACACATACACCACATGCTTCCACGTGCTCTGAGTTCAGTTCTAAAATAAACTACTTTAAAAAATCGTTTGCTTTAGGGAAAAAAAATGCTCAAGTATCTACAACCAGGTAGGGCTAATGAGCCCTACGAAGGAAGCAGAGGACTTTGTGTGGTGCCCTATTTCTCTGGTGGTGGTCTTGGGCTAGCCATCAGTGGAGTCAGTGAGGGCTGTGGGTCACGTGTTTTCCAGGCACGCCTTAGTTTCTAGGAAGGAAGGTAGAAATACGAGGCATTTTTATGACCCGACTTCAGAAAGCACTTCCTGTCTCATTTGCCAGTGCTGTGGACTGACCATTTGGCCTCCCCTCCAAAATGCCTGCACTCCTAACTCTGTGATTAGGTACTGGGAAGCGGGGCCTGGGAGTGGTGATTAGGTCATGAGTGTGGAACCCTCTCAAATGCTCTCAGTGCCCTCACTAACAAGGGTTTCGGAGTGAACATTTGCAGGCTTTCCTAACTCTCTCTTTCCTCTCCCTGCACCCTTATGAGGACACAGCCATCTG
>CABHPQ010171101.1:2126-14341 GCA_902168405.1 Peromyscus aztecus
ACACACACACACACACACACACACACACACACACACATATCAGCAAAAACAAGTTCTGTATCTCTGAAGACCTCAAGTCAGTTCTCCTATTCTGCTTGGGTGAGACCTTTTAGCCAAGGGGCTTGGCCTTAAGAAGCTCTGTGTCCTCTAAAACAGACGCAGCTTCTACTCTCTCCTGTTTCTAAACATGTTTAAATAAATGAGGGGCCAGAGAGGTGGATGAGCAGTTCAAAGCACATACTGCTCTTCCAGAGGACTCAAGTTCCTCTTCCAACAACCACATCAGACGGCTCACAGCTGCCTGTGAACAGCTCATTGGGAGCCAACACTTCTGGCCTCCACTTTTCTTTGAGACCTGAACTCATGTTTGCATACCTACATGCACACACACATATAAGTAAGTTAAAATATAATAACAAAACAAAATAAGAAATGAAACAGTGTTTGGCACACAACAGGGCCTCCTGCACCCCAATGGTGAACACACCATGCATGTGAGATAGGGCAGTCTCTCCAGCTGCCAAGGGTTAATTTTTAATATATGGCTGCTTATTTTCTAAATCAAAATTTTTGTTAGCATACGAATAATGGGTTTAATTGTGACATTTCCATGCATCTCACTATGATTTGTTCTTATTCAACCCCCTTCATTTCTTTCCACCTTCTTGCTGATGGACTTCCTCTCCCAAACCGGTACCCTCTCTCATGACATCCTCACCCCACATCCTCTTCTTGTTCCCACTGCCCTTCCCTTAGACTTATGTCTACTTCGTTTCTGTTGTGTCTGTAACTACAACTATGTCAAAGGTCTAGACAAGAAACATTTTCATGTTCCCTACCTTTGTACAGTGTTATCTTATCAAAGTTAGAGATACAACTTTGAAAGCTTCCAAGCTAGGGAAACAAACAAGTCAACAGCACTATCAAACAAGTCTTTTGCAAGAGGAGAGGATTTTCTTAGCTTATTGTTCCTAAGAATAAACTTTCCTAATTTGGCACAGCTGCTGGAGAGCAGAGCTGCGACGCCAGTAGCCCAAAGCCCTGACTGCACACAGTGCTGTGTTATCAGTTCCTTGTCGAACTACCAAACAATTTTCCTGGCATTGTGTGTTCTTCTAACAACTCCATGCAGTTTGGCTTTTAAATCTATTTTCATAGAAATGTTCAGGTTCTCCTGCACTCTTTGGAAATATTGCCAGGATGTGATTTAAGCTCTTGACTTGGCCATGAAAGAGAGGTTGAAAACCAAAGATAAGTGGCCATATGGTCCCTTACACAGGAGAATCACCCAGTTAATTTTCAATCACCAAGGCCAGTCTAGCAGGAAGCATGTTCTAAACATGACATTTTGGGATATTTCCTGAAGGGCTTTTGCAAGAAATCAATCCCTTCTCCACAGAAGGATGGCAATCTCCCAGTGAGCTCTTTTCTTTGATCCTGCTCCAATTCATCATGCTGATGTTACAGGAAGAAGAAGGAGACAGAGGAGTAGCAATGAGGGAGAGAAGATCATAATAACACCCTTCAAATCATCCATTCTTCTATCACTTACAAAGTGATTGTATGTGTTTTTATCTATTTTGACAATAAAGACAGGTATTGTATCTTAGGTCTGTAATCCCAGCACTTGCAAGGCTGAGACAGGGGGATCACAGAAAGTTTGAAGCTAGTCTGGGCAATAGTGTAAATCCTCAGAACAGAATACATGAGACAGAAAGGAGAAATCACTGAGAGAGGAAAGATGCTGAGCAGAAAAGGGGAGGAGTGGGTGATGACATCAGAACTGATGGACAAGAGTGCACACAACCCTGTCTCCTGATTTATAGCTGGGCATGGGATCCAATGTATAAGGCATAAAATCTGGATTGTACATGCAAGTGGAAATAAAACTCAGCTGATCAAAAATATTGGGCTCTGAGCACAAGTAGAAGTCCAAATTATCTCTCTAGTGACCTGTGCTGCACAAGAATAACACACAGAAAATAGTTTGTTCTTCATTTGATTTCAGTAGTTCCCATGCTTTAAGAGGAGGCTTCGTTTTAGTTTTGAACTATTTCATTTATAATATATAATATAAGGCAAACGATATGTAAAGTGTCCCTATTCAGTTATATTATTTCCCCCTCTCCTCACCTCCTCCCGACTGCTCCCTTCCTCTCTAGGTAATCTCCCCTCCCCCTTCTGTCTCATGTATTGATTTTAAGAATTTACACTGTAACCTGGGCAAAGGGGTGAATCAAGGGTTATAATGTGACTCAGCAGAAGAAAACCTGCCTAGCATGCACGAGGCCCTGGCCTTGATATCAAGCACCATGAAAAGTAAAATAAGTAAGAGTACTTCCTCTGCACAGCTGCCTGGCTAATTGAGAAGACAATCGGTCACACATTTATGAAATAGACACCTTCACAGCTCAGTTGCATGTTCTGTCTTCTGGTGTTTTGTTTTCACTGTTGTGTGGTTGTGTAGTGCATACTTATTTAACAGCTGTCCATGTAACTAACCAAAGTGCAGCTTATGCTGTAAGCCCATGTCCTACTCATAGTGGGTGCAATATAGAAATTTGATTAATAAAAGAAACAAAAACTAAGCTATGAGCAGAAAGAAGGAAAACCAACTGTTACAGGCCCTTTCAGCCACAGAGATCCCACAGAGCTCCAAGGCAGAAAACACTTTAATTATATCAATGAATATTGCCAGAGAAATTCCCAGTCAGCACACTTTTTCTTCACCATTCTAGAAATGGACCCAGAAGAGGAGAATGCTTCATGGTAGCTTCCAGGGCACTTGGCCTTTTCTTTCTCAAAGATGCTATGACAGGGAATTCTGTCACTGAAGGAAAACCCCAGAGCAAGCTGGTGTGCTAGAAGAAAAGGTCTTTTAAGAGTTAAAATATAGCCACCCCAGCCCTTAGGAGGCTGAGGCATGGTGTGTCTTGATTCAGTGTGGCTGATATCCTTATGAAAAGGGAAAATTGGCTTGCACAATTGGAAGCTGAGGCAGGAGGATTGTGAGTTTGAGACCAGACTGGGATATATTGCCAGATCCTATCTACTAAATAGTCACTGAATTTGGAATCAGACACACAAGAGGGAAGGCAGAATGAAGCCACAGTGGGAAGATATCCAGGAAGAGGCCACAGAAGATAAATCTGCTGGTACCTTAACTTCAGAAGTGTGAGGGTAAGGAATTAAACTATGCTGTTCAACGTCCCTAGCCTGTGTGTCTGATCATGGTGAGTGGCCATCCATGATCAACCACCAGTGTTTCAGAGTCAATTAGCTGTCCACACAGTGTCAAGGCTCAGGCACCATCCCATGGAAGGGGAAACAGGATCTCTGGGATGTATTCTTTTCAAAATTCCCAGAAGAATCATAGGACATTGGCATTGAGAATCACTAGGTTATATTTCTTTCCAAAGATGTTCCCTCCTAGCTGCTGTCAGAGAAGTGACTCTTCTACCCCTGTCTGGGTTATTGATGCTTATCAGTCTCAGGGTCAAACATCCTAAGTGTATCAGTAGTGCTCCAGCGTGGACCAGGATTCCATGGAATTGCCTGAGTATCTATAAATACAAATTCATAGAAACAAATTCTGTCATTCTCAGGATGTCTAGGTCAGACCAGGGTTTGCATATATAAAATAATCTCTGTGAGAGTGACTCCAAAGATGAGCTGGATTAAGAAAGGCTTGACATTTGTGTGTCGGCTATGGATCTATGTATATATTATCTTCAACAAGGAAAAGTTACTTCCTAGTCCACCAAAGAGCCTGCTTACTCTCTGGTCTCTACTGGTTCTGGAGGCCTGTTTTCTTCATTGTATCTATTTCAGTGATAGAGGTCAATGAGACTGACTTAAACAAGCAGGTGTGGCATTTCAGTGTGGTGTTTTGTAGTTGTGAGTTTAGGTTAATCAGTGCTTTCTTCTTCTAGAACCTGCTGTTGGCAGAAGGGTAGGGACTAACCAACTTCGTTGTTTACCACTGAAATATAAGTTTAACTCCCGAATTCATCTGTTCAGTAATCCTCATCTTTATCAAATACTTTTTGGCTTCCTTGGGGGAAATTCTTCCATGGTGTATAGTACCTCTATTCTGATCTCTGTGATCCCCAACTAAATAAACTAAGATCTGAATTGAAGGGAAAAATAAACCATTCCCAGGGAAATGCAAACTAGATATAGCAAGGATAATTAACACGTGTCATGACTGACACTAAGTGGTCATCTTTGGTCACAGGACAGAGCCAGAAGAGGTGACTGCTACATCTAGGCAAAGCCCTCCTGTGAGGGGAGACTGCCCTGTGCAGAGAGCCAGGCAAGAGTCATCTTGTGAGGATACTTGCCCACCGCCATGAGGCAGAGCAGTGCTCAGGACTGCAGAAGTGTTTGGGGGAGAAGTTGAAAGAAAGGAGTAAGAAATGACTGTGGAGTGTAGGAAGGGAAGCTAGGGTGGCCCAGAAGGTCCACGATGAATACAAGCTTGTCGGAATGAGTCTGAGCTAGGGTGAGGTTTCAGCTAAGACTAAGTTTTCAAGGTCAGTCTATACCAAAAAGACGGGCTTCTGTAGCTGCAGGGTGCAGGGTGCAGGGTGCTGTCCCTCTCACACCAGATAGGCAAGAACTCGTGCCTCAAGCCTATAATAGTTGATGACTTTGGATGAGTCTTTTTTTTTTCCTGTGGCTAATTCCCTTTAAAGTGAAAATAAAAATAGCACTTAATTTCTAGGGCTGTTGTAGAGAGGCAAGATTAAATCTCTTTATGGAAGTGTTCACAACAATATATGCTAAGAAATACCAGTGAAATATATATATATATATATATATATATATATATATATATATATGTATCAAACATACCTGTCCAAGGGCTGCATGGCCAAATTTGCTGTCTGTGGGGGGCCGTTCTCGGGTTCCTCGTGGCTTTACCCAGCAGATCCATATAGAGGATGATTAGGACCACGGGCCTGAGTGCAGGTGTCTGAGATGGTCTGCACTTGGCTGTGTTGGGGGAGGAGGTCATTTGCTCCACCCCCTTGGCATCTCTATAAAAACCCTGGGGCAGAGACAGTCGGGGGCCGTTGGAATAGGTTCCAGGCCCTCTCGAGGCTGTCCTTTATTTTCTATCTGTTTATCTCCGCAAGATTCTCCACAATAAATCCTTCTATCTAATATTTCCTGCTGTTCACACTCAAGAAAACTCTGGGAAGCTGTGGGGTTGGTGGGAAAACGCCCCACAGCTGTCCAAGGAGTTGTCCTTTTTTCCCCCTCTTTCTTCTTTATGAATTGAACCTTGATTTAGGTGCATTTCCATGTGAGAGATGATGCTTGGCAGTTCATACTTTCCCGGGGGTGCATCAGTGTGAGGCTTTTTGAATTAAAAGTCCTGAGCTGGTTCTGACATAAATTATTGTCATGGAAACAGTTCCTTTCCCAGTTAGGAACTGCCTCTCACCCTTTATAATCCTTAAGATGCCAAATCTGTGGTATAATAAGCACACATTAGCACAGAGCACATTCTCAGGCAGAATAAAACCTCTAAATAGTCTAACGTTTCTGAAGTTAGATCATAAATTGACTTTTAGCAGAAGGGTTTCCTTAAGATCTAAGGGCAGTCTCATTCTCTACGCTGTTTTTAAGTCTAGCTGTGGTTGAGGGAGGTCTGGACCGTACCCCCACCCACCACTTCAACATCAATCTAGCACCCTTGTTGACTGGTAAAAGTAGAGTGAGGAACAGCCTGACTGCATTCTTGTTTCCTTTCTCCCTGTTCAGCTGCATCAGAATCTCAGGGATTTGACTGTCCCAGGGCCCAGTGTATAGCCAGTGATCCTTGCACTGTGCCCTTGGGTTTTCCAGGCTGTCTCTCCAGAAGAGGCTTACACATATCACTACCAAGGCAGTTCTAAATGGCAGTGTGGGGTTGCTCAGATGTCAGCCTGTGCTGTGAGTCTAGAGACACACACTGCTGGGTGGCAGGTGGTGCTCCATGGGTTGCAAGTTCAACGGGGGTAGGAGAGTATGCTTCATCCATCACTCAGTGAAATCATATGAGAGTAGACTCCATGCTAGGTAGCTTAGATGCCTGCTGATCTACTCCTTAAAACATTACTGTTAGTGCTCTAAAATACCTAACAAAAGCAATTTAGGAAGGGTTTGTTTTGGCTCACAGTTCAAGTGCAACAATCCATCATAGTAGGGCTGTTATGTCAGTGGAATTTGAGGCAGCTGGCTACTTTGTGTCTGCAGTCAGCAAGCAAGGAAGATGGATGATGCTGATACTCAGTTTACTTTCTCCTTTTAAGTCCAGGAGCACAGTCCATGGACTAGCTACTCACATTTAGAGTGGGCCATTATACCTCAATTAACCCAATCTGGAAACTCCTTTGTAGGCATGCCTAGAGAGACTGTGACATGCCTACGTCAAGCCATCAATGATTACCATTGCTTCTATGCTGAAAAAGTAGTGGCTGAAATATCTTTGTGATTTATAGATGCTAAATTGATAGGTGTAGGTTATATGAGAACCGAAGATTCTTGCAAAAACTGAATCCTGGAGTTACACAAGTGTTCAGACCATTCCCAGCCATAGTGTGGGCCTCCCTCTGAATGGCAGCATCTGTGCCCTGGGAAGAGCAGTCAGAGTTTCCTATAGGTGACTCAGCCTCAAGTCACAGAAGTGCAGAGCTGACCCCAACACTTTTCTTTGTGCTGGATCAGTGTGGCATCCCTCCTAGATTTGAAATGGATGAATCAAGTATTGGAGAGAGAGCAGAACTCTGTTCAGGAAAAAGGTGTCCCCATGGAAACCAGCACAAGGTGAAGGTCAGATGAGGAAATGGAAGCATGGGAAAGCTGGACAATCCACAAAAGGCTTTCCAGATCCTTAACACAGGGGTGAACTTGAATAGCATCTTCCCACCTCCCTGTGCTTAGTGGGAGCCTCATGCCATACTGAAGAGCTAGAACTTTTTCATAGGAAGAGCTGTGTTCTCTCTGCTCTGAGGGACCGATTTGTCAAAGGCTCAGTCATACTCTACAATCAAAACAGAGAGCTCAGATGACTCCCCAAGAACAAGTAGGCATTTTACCCATGGATTTAGCTACTTTTCCTCTCATGGTTCTAATCACTTCCCTCACATGCTGCTGCCTTGGTCACCAGCTTCTTTCTCCTGACACTGGCACACTGGATCTCATGCCTTCCTTGGCCTGATCTTGGTTTACTATAATTGCCTCCTTAGCCACAAGTGAGTGATACCCAGCACTGAGCTGTTTCAGCTACATGCATACCTGTGGCCTTGAGGTCTTAAACAAACAAACAAAGGATTCCTTTCAAATACAGTCAAACTTGGCGTTAGTTGTCTAAACTGCATCTTCTTCAAAGGCAACAAGCAGGGGCGGTCCCTGCTTTAGGTGCATCTGTGCTTAAAGGATTGGTTCCTGGTAGCTATGGTGGCAGGGGAGTAGAGTGGAGAGGACTTATGGGAGAGCTTTTTGAATGAACTGGAGAGAACTAATGGAGATGTGGTGTCAGAGCCTCTGGTTTCTAGAAGTCCTTGCAAACCACACATACCTATAACATGTTAGCAATACTAATTGGTGCATAAGAAGCAGAAGGGGGTGTGGAGGGCTCCTGTACCAGACTGAGACAAGGAGATGTTAAATTGCAACTCCCTCAGAGTCAAGAGATGTTCCCCAGAGCCAAGAAATCACCAAAGACTGCTATTTCATACATGGTAATTTTAGAATCCTAAAATAGTCTTGCCTTCGTGGCTAAGCCGAGCGGAGAGAGGGGCAAGTTATAGGCTGTATTCCCCTGAGCTGTTATTAGCAGATAGACTCGCACTGTTGCAAACTTGTCTTTCAGTCTGTCCTATTTCAGGAACAAAACAAAAGAAATTCCTGCCTAACATGGACTTCCAAACTCAAGACCCTCTAGAAATCAAGAAGCTGACAAAAAGAACCACCGTCTTTACTGGTCACAATTTGCCAGTTTCAGGGGAGAAAGTATAGGATGAATGTTGTTTAGAATTTCGTCAAGCAATTATGTTACTTTTTTCTCTCCCTCTTGACTGAGCCACATCAGATAATTGCCTAAGCATACGCCTGTTCATTAAGAGAGTTCTCCCCTCCGCCCCCAGAGTGCCCATCTCTCCCTCTAGAAGAATTCCACCCTGTGGCCAGCTTCACGAGGAGGCCACTCTGGGAAGGGTGTCCTAAACAATATGACTTTGGTGGCAGAGTTAAGGCACCCTCAGTACCGCTCAGTAGGTGGAGTTGTAACCAGTCTTCCATAGCTAACCCTGTCTTTGATTCCTTTGTGATAGCATTATTCTTTGGATTATCAAACGAGCCCCTTTGGATATTTCTATGACCTTGAAAATTAGAATAATTAAGTTTCCTCTGGCACAGCAGAGACTTGATACGCGTAATTAACAGCAGCTTGAGTTCCCTGGAGACCAAATTTATGAAAGACATTAAACGAGGAAAGAAGCCAGCCTTTCGGAGAGGGGAGAAGCGAACATTGTCATGTGGACTGGTAGTGTTGCGGTGTTCCTTGTCCTGTGCACATCTGTGTCTCCTGGAACTTGATAATACATTGTCTCTTCATTTTCCTTCAGAATACCAATCACTCGAAACAGGACTGTGGCTATCAGTATCTGAATCAAGGACCAGAGATAAGAACTGAAAATTTTAATTGTATGGTATATTAACTTATTAACTTTATTGTGGGCAAAACAACTTCTGTTATTCATCCATTTATTTATTTATTTATTCATTTTATTTATTTGTGTGTGTGTGTGTGTGTGTGTATGTGTGTGTGCATGCGCGTGTGCCAGAAGACAGTCTCAAGGGCTGTTTTTCAGATGCCATCTACCTATATCTTGAGACAAGCCTTTTAATGGCCTAGAAATCATCAGGTAGGCTAGGCAAGTTGTCCAGCAAGCCCTAGGGATCTTCTTGTTTTCAGTTCCTGTGTGCCTGGATTACATGCATCCCACCCATACTTGGCTCCCATGGCTTCTGGCCATCAAAGTCATGATCTCAAAAGTTATGTGTTTTAGATAATATATTCCTGTCTTCCAAACAATTCTTAGACCAGAGCAATTGTATGTGCGAATTTTATGTTCCCAAGCTGTGACCTCGTCAGATGTGAGTTGGTCACACAGTAGATGCCTGAGATTTGAGCAAAGAATTTAATCAGTCATTTGTCTTTTTAAAGACATGGTCAAACACTCTGATTTTTTTTTTTTTTTCCGAGACAGGGTTTCTCTGTGTAGTTTTGCACCTTTCCTGGAAATCGCTTTGTAGACCAGGCTGGCCTCGAACTCACAAAGATCCGCCTGCCTCTGCCTTTCGAGTGCTGGGATTAAAGGCGTGCACCACCACCGCCCGGCAAAACTCTGATTTTTTTCAGCACTGTTTTCTCTGAAGTTCCCATCATGAGTTCATTCATGGATAGGTGATATAATTAAAAGATACACAGCTTACAAGAATGTAAGTCTATAAATATCTTTGGATTGTTTTGAAAGGTGTTTGCTTTTAGTCAATAAGAGTTAAAAAGAGCCAGGCAGTGGGCAGGCGTCTCCATGACGGGTAAGGTGACCAGCTGACGTCCCACGCAACCCAAGTCAGACGCTCATTTTTTAATAAAAGGGGGACCTCTAGGGCCCTGGCCCCCATTTTGGGTAACTGTTGCCTTGCTTGCGGACCTTGACCTTGATATTCTCCCTATGCTAATTTCCTGCCAGGTTCCACCCTCCTGAATGCTTAAGGGAAGTTCCTTGCCTGGTACCCTGAATAATGGGCGTTAACAGATTAGAAGCAAGATTGTAAAACATCAGTAACGAACTTCTGCCTTCCAGGGTCCTCCCATTGTGCTGTAAGCCTGTATTTAAGACCTCCTCCCCCCTTAAATAAATGACATTCAGCATTAAAAAATATATATATATATATATACATTATATATATATAATTGAATGAATACTGTGAATATAATCTATGAATACCACAAATGTGATTAATATCATGAGTATAATTAATGAATATCATGAGTGTAATTTAAAAAATAAATAAATAAAGTAAAAAAAATAAGCCAGGCAGTGGTGGCACATGCCTTTAATCCTAGCACTTGGGAGGCAGAGGCAGGTGGATCTCTGTGAGTTCGAGGCTAGCCTGGTCTACAGAGTGAGATCCCGGACAGGCACCAAAACTACACAGAGAAACCCTGTCTCGAAAAAACAAAAAAACAAACAAACGAAAAGGAGTTAAAAAGAGTATGCTGTGGATATGCTTTCAGCTAATGAAAATGAGTGTCCCATTCTCTAAGAGCTTCCTCTTGGAATTCTCAGAACAGTGTGCCCATCACCTGGCTTCTGTTTCCAGCTTTGAGTTCAAGTGGTGGGAACTAGTAATAAAAGTTCTGAAATTGCCCAGCTGTTTGTAAAACTGACAAAAATACTGTTTGCATAATGATTTTAGAAACCTTTAGGAAACTACCCAGAAAGCACATGATGGAAACAACAGGTGGTGAAATCCTTCACGGTTATTAACATATTTGTACTGAGTAATAAAAATCAGTAGCACAATGGGCAGAGCAGGAAACAGATTTGATGACAGGCAGGAAAAATTTGTTGAAGTTCTTTGAAGGGACATCTCACCCATGGGCTCTGCTGTGTACCATGATTCTGTGAATGGAACACCTCACCCATGGGCTCTGCTGTGTATCATGATTTTGTGAATGGAACACCTCACCCATGGGCTCTGCTGTGTATCATGATTCTGTGAATGGAACACCTCACCCATGGGCTCTGCTGTGTATCATGATTCTGTGAATGGGAACCTCACCCATGGGCTCTGCTGTATACCATGATTCTGTGAATGGGATGCCTAACTCATGAGTTCCACTATGTACCATGATTCTGTGTTGCTGAATGGGAAACAGAAAATTCACTTTTTCATAGAAACTATGGAAAACTCAGGGAGGGACAGATAAAGTGTTCCATAAACACTCATCACAGTGATCTTAACTTGATGTCCATGTTTATCTTAACGTACCAATGTTCTTGCCTTGGCTCCTGATCTCCTCTTCTCTCCCCAAATAAATCACTATTGAGAACATGTTAACATTAAGATACAGTCTAACAGATGATCACAGATCCTAGACTCAGTGCCGGATTGACAAGAGGGAGCGTGGTACACAAATGCTGAATCTCTTCCTCTTGACCAATAATGTTAAAGGACACAGCCAAATATCTATGCTAGATTATTACCATCATCTTTAACTTTGATCCAGGTCATGTAGTCTTTGTCCTTTCTCAGAAGTGTGTTGTTTTAATCAGTACTCCAAGTTCATTGGTTTGAGATAAAAAATTTCATTTCTTATAACTTCCTAGATTTGAAATTAAAACTACAGTAATTTCCTTTTTTATAAAACAATAAAAGGAAACAGGGACTAGAAGAGAAGAGATGGGAGTGAGGGGAGGGGTGACAGGAGAGGGGAGAGAAGGGGAAAGTGGGGGGGGGAATACAAGGACAGGAAAGAATACACATCTGAGGTCACTGAGCACTGGATCTTTCTTGATATATACACTACATACTTAGTGTAGAGGAGCTTGGAGAAGGCCTGAACTAAGCAATTTGTTTGTTTCAATTTAAACTTTGGTCAGGGAAATGGCTCAGTGAGTAGGAAAAACACTGGCCTCCAAGCCTGAAGACCAGAATTTGATCCTCATAATCAACATCCAGAAGGAGAGAATTGGCTCATGTTGCCTTCTCACCACAGATGCTCCATGTAGAGGCACACACACACACACACACACACACCATGTGTTTGAAAACTTAATAATTAAACCTTTTATTCAACATGATAGAAATATAGATAGATAGGCAGGTAGATAGGTTGATATATAGATAGTCAACATTTCTTGAAATGCATTTTAGTCATGGCTTTCTACTATGTCTACACTTCTTTCAAAGTAGCACCTATCAAGTGTTTAGGTGGTATATTAAGCCAACAAATACATTTCTGTGTGAGTAAGCAAAATGCTGAGCTGAGTGTGCCTATAATCCCAGCCACTGAGGTGGCTGAAGCCAAAGGATAAGACAAGCTCAAGAGTTAGAGACCACCTTGGATAATACAGTGAGAGCCCATTTTATTAGAAGGGAGGAAAGGAAGGAAGGAAGGAAGGAAGGAAGGAAGGAAGGAAGGAAGGAAG